>JAPDRN010000056.1:0-25806 GCA_030247855.1 Knufia peltigerae
CCCAGGTCCGGCCTTCCTGGCAGGCACTGCCGGACAGCTGCTGCTGCAGCACCGGCCGGCCCTGGCGTTCGTCCCAGTTGCAGCTCTGCTGACGGTTGTTGTTGCTGCTGCAGGTCACGGTGTAGTTGCTGTTGCCGCCACCCCAGCCGCCGCCATTGCCGCCGCCCCAGCCACCACGAGCTTCGGCGAACTCGGCACGGCAGCCGCGGTTGACCCAGATCGCGCCGTTGCGCACGCCCCAGTTCTGGCCTTCCACGCATTGGGTACCGGATATCTGCCGGACCACGCGCGCGTTGCGCCAGCCGACCGGGCAGCTGCGTTCGCGGTTGTCCTGGCTTTCGCAGCGTACGGTGCCGCCGTTGCCGTTACCGCCGCCCCAACCGCCACCGTTGCCGCCACCCCAGCCGCCGCGGCCCTGGGTGAATTCGGCGCGGCAGCCGTTGTTGACCCAGATGCTGCCATTGCGGGTGCCCCAGGTGCGGCCCTCCACGCAGGCCGAGCCGGACAGCTGGCGGACCAGCTGCGCGTCGCGCCAGCCGGTGTTGCAGACACGTTCGCGGTTGTTCTGGCTTTCGCAGCGGACCACCCCGTTCTGCGCGGCGGCAGGGGCGGAGGGCAGGGCGAGCGCGGTAAAGGTACCGAGGATCACGGCCAGGCTGGCCAAGGACTGCGGTTTCATGGCGACATCCCCATACGGGAGTAGGTGCGCGACTATAAGGACCGGGGCGATCAAGCCCGCGTGACCGTCCGCATTTGCCCCGGCCGGGGCCTCGGCCGCAGAATAAGAGGCTTTCCGGCCCCCATCAGGCGTCGGCGTTCTCCAGCGGAGCTTTCCCCCCATGCGTACCCACTTCTGCGGCCTGGTCGATGAGACCCTGATTGGCCAGACTGTCACCCTCGCCGGCTGGACCGACGTGGCCCGTAACCAGGGCGGCGTCTGCTTCATCGATCTCCGCGATCATGAAGGCATCGTGCAGGTGACGGTGGAGCTCGACAACGCCGAAGTGTTTGCCGTGGCCGCCAGCCTGGGCTATGAAGACGTGCTGCAGGTGGAAGGCGTGGTCCGCGCCCGCCACGCGGTCAACGACAAGCTGCGCACCGGCAAGGTGGAAGTGATCGCCACCGCCATCACCGTGCTGAACAAGGCGGCACCGCTGCCGTTCCACGCGCACGAGAACCCGGGCGAAGAAACCCGGCTGAAGTACCGTTACCTGGACCTGCGCCGTCCGGAAATGCAGCGCATGCAGCGCACCCGCATCAAGCTGGTGCAGGCCCTGCGCCGCCACCTGGACGAGAAGGGCTTCCAGGACATCGAAACGCCGATCCTGACCAAGGCCACCCCGGAAGGCGCACGCGACTTCCTGGTGCCGGCACGCATGCACCCGGGCGAGTTCTACGCCCTGCCGCAGAGCCCGCAGCTGTTCAAGCAGATCCTGATGGTGGCCGGCTTCGACCGCTACTACCAGATCGCCCGCTGCTTCCGCGACGAGGCCCTGCGTGCCGACCGCCAGCTGGAATTCACCCAGCTCGACATGGAGTTCGCCTTCGTCCGCGAGCGCGACGTGCAGGACTTTGTCGAAGACATGATCCGCAGCATCTTCAAGGAAGTGGTCGACGTCGAGCTGGACACCAGCTTCCCGCGCATGACCTGGGCCGAGGCGATGCGTCGCTACGGTTCGGACAAGCCGGACCTGCGCATCGCGCTGGAACTGGTGGACGTGGCCGAACTGGTCAAGACCAGCGAATTCCCGGTGTTCACTACTGCTGCCAATGATGCCGATGGCCGCGTCGCCGCGCTGCGCATTCCGGGTGGTGCCAGCCTGTCGCGCAAGCAGATCGATGAGTACGCCGCGCACGCCGCCAAGTACGGCGCGAAGGGCCTGGCTTACATCAAGGTGAGCGACACCGGTGAAATCAGCTCGCCGATCCAGAAGTTCTTCAGCGAAGAAGGCTTCGCTGCGCTGGTGGCGCACGTCGGCGCGGGCAACGGCGACATCGTGTTCTTCGGTGCCGGCGGCTACAACAAGGTGTCCGACTTCATGGGCGCGCTGCGCCTGAAGGCCGGCAAGGACTTCAACCTGGTCGCCGACGGTTGGGCGCCGCTGTGGGTTACCGACTTCCCGATGTTCGAGTGGGACGAGGAAGCACAGCGCTACGTCGCCCTGCATCACCCCTTCACCGCGCCGGCCGTGGACGACATCGCCGATCTGCGCGCGCACGCCAAGACGGCCGTTTCGCGCGGCTACGACATGGTGCTCAACGGCAATGAAATCGGCGGCGGTTCGATCCGTATCCACCGCCCCGACATGCAGAGCGCGGTGTTCGAACTGCTCGGCATCGGTGCCGAAGAAGCCCGTGCCAAGTTCGGCTTCCTGCTCGACGCGCTGAACTACGGCGCGCCGCCGCACGGTGGCATCGCCTTCGGCATCGACCGCATCGCCGCGCTGATGGCCGGCACCGAGTCGATCCGCGACGTCATCCCGTTCCCGAAGACCACCGGTGCGCAGGATCTGATGACCGATGCGCCGTCGCCGATCGTCGACGAGCAGCTGGCCGAAGTGCACATCCAGGTTCGCCCCAAGAAAAACTGATCAGGAGATCCAGGCAATGACCGAGTTTGCGTTTTCGCTGGAGTGGGAAAAGCTGGGCAATGAAGGCTCCGAGGCCAACCTGGTCACCGAGCGTGCACGTGTCTTCGGTGGTTGGCTGGTCCGTATCGGTACCAACCCGTCGGCCATGGCCCTGACCTTCGTCGCCGACGGCGAAGGCCGCTGGGACGGTGAAGACTTCGGCGTCGAAGATTACGAAGACGACGAAGAGGAAGAGTACGACGAGGACGAGGAAGGCGAAGAAGAGGAAGACGGCGAGGAAGAAGAGGACGACGAGGAATACGAAGAAGACGACAAGGAACCGGCGGAGCGGGCTTGACCCGAACCGTGGTCCTGACGTCAACTCGACCCATGTATTCGATCCGCCGCGCCACTGTGGACGACGCGCCGACCCTGTCGGCGCTGGCCGCACGCACGTTCACCGAAACCTTCGGCCATCTTTATCCGTCGCAGGACCTCCAGGACTTCATCGACGAGGCCTACACGGTCGAGCGTCAGCGCACGATCCTGGCCCACCCCGATTACGCGGTGTGGCTGCTGGAGCTGGACGGGGAGGCGGTCGGCCATGCCGCCGCCGGCCCCTGTGGGTTGCCGCACCCGGACGTTAAGCCCGGTGACGGCGAACTCAAGCGCCTGTACCTGGTCAAGACGCAGCAGAGCTGCGGCTGGGGCAGCCGCCTGCTGGAAACCGCGCTGGCCTGGCTGGAACGCGACGGCCCGCGCACGTTGTGGCTGGGCGTGTGGTCGGAAAACTTCGGCGCCCAGCGCTTCTACGCCCGCTATGGTTTTGAAAAGGCCGGCGAGTACCTGTTCCCGGTGGGCGACACCAACGATCTTGAGTTCATCCTGCGCCGTCTGCCGCATCCGGCCTGAAGTCGTTCACCGCCGCTTGCCCCTGGCTTCTGTTCAATCACCGTAGTTTCGCCCCGCTGACCGCCAGGCTGTTGCACATGACTCCCCCCGTTCTGTTGTTGCATGGCATCTGGAATGCCCGTGCCTGGGTCGGGCCGCTGGCCTGGCGCCTGCGTGCGCGTGGCTTCCAGGTCCATACCTTTGGCTACTCCTCCGTATTTGGCGGCCCCGATGTGGCCGTCCCGCAGTTGCTGGAGCGGCTGGCAGACGCAGGCCCGCTATCGCTGGTCGGGCACAGCCTTGGCGGCCTGCTGGCGCTGGAAGCCCTGCGCCGGCAGCCGCAGTTGCCCGTGCAGCGCGTGGTCTGCCTGGGCTCGCCACTGCGTGGCAGCGGCACCGCGCGCTCGTTGTCCGAACATGGCTGGGGCCTGGCCCTGGGCCGCAGCAGCGAACTGCTGCTGGATGGGCTGCCGGACTGGCAGGGCAAGGCTGCGGTCGGCCTGATCGCCGGCTCGGTGCCGCATGGGCTGGGCAGCCTGCTCGGGGCGCTGGATGACGATTCCGACGGTACCGTGGCGCTGGCCGAGACCCGCCTGCCGGGCCTGGCCGACCACTGCGTGGTGCGCACCAGCCACAGCGGCCTGGTGGTGTCGCCCGATGCCGCGCGGCAGACCGCGCATTTCCTCCGCCATGGCCAGTTCGACCATGGCCGGGACGCCGCTGCAGCGTAAGCCGGTTCGCCGGGCATGGCCCGGCGCTACCGTCCTTCCTTGGTGGGTGCGAACCGTTGGTTCGCACGCTCTCGCCGGGCCATGCCCTGCGGCATCTGTCCGCCCTCGACACGGTCACCGGGCCCGATCAGGTAGAATCCGCGGCCTTATCCATCAACGCACGTACGGAAAGACCCATGGGTAGAGGCCCCTCCATCGAGAACCGCAAAAACGCGTCTGACGCGAAGCGCGGCAAGATTTTCACCAAGATCATCCGTGAGATCGGCGTGGCCGCGCGCGGCGGTGGAGGCGACCCCAACAACAACCCGCGCCTGCGTGTGGCCGTGGACAAGGCGTTGACCGCGAACATGTCCAAGGACGTGATCGAGCGCGCCATCAAGAAGGCCACCGGCGAGCTGGAAGGCGTCGAGTACGAAGAGATCCGCTACGAGGGCTACGCGCCCGGTGGCGTGGCCGTCATCGTCGATTGCCTGACCGACAACCGCGTGCGCACCGTGGCCGATGTCCGCCATGCGTTCAGCAAGTGCGGCGGCAACATGGGCACCGAAGGCTCGGTCAGCTTCATGTTCAAGCGCGTGGGCGTGCTGCACTACGCTGCCGGCGCCGATGAGGACGCCATCTCCGAAGCGGCCATCGAGGCCGGTGCGGATGACATCGTGGTCTATCCGGAGGATGGCGCGATCGACGTGCTCACCGCCGCGGACAGCTTCCACGCGGTCAAGGATGCGATGCAGGCGGCTGGCCGCACGCCGGATCATGCCGAGCTGACCTTCCGCGCCGACAACGACATCAAGGTTGAAGGCGACACCGTCCTGCAGGTCAAGAAGCTGCTGGACATGCTGGAAGACCTCGACGATGTGCAGGACGTGTACTCCAACGCCGATCTCGGCGCGGACGCCTACGCCTGAACGGACGCTGCGCCGGTCGCCTTTGGCGGCCGGTGAGCGGACAATGCGGACCATGATGACCCCAGACGTTTCCAGCCATCACCGCCGCATGCGTCCTTCCCGGATCAGCGGCGCCTGCGTGTGTGCCGCATGACCCGTATTCTCGGCATCGACCCGGGCTCGCAACGGACCGGAGTCGGCATCATCGATGTCGATGCCAGCGGCCGGGTCAGCCACGTGCATCACCAGCCGTTGGTGCTGCTCGGGGCCGATGACTTCCCGCAGCGCATGAAGCTGCTGGTGCTGGGCCTGGCCGAGCTGTGCCACGAGTTCCAGCCGCAGGAAGTGGCCATCGAAAAGGTGTTCATGGCACGCAACCCCGATTCGGCGCTGAAGCTGGGCCAGGCCCGTGGCGCGGCGATTTCGGCGGTGGTGCTGCGCGACCTGCCGGTGCACGAATACGCCGCCAGCGAGATCAAGCTGGCGGTGGTCGGTCGTGGTGGCGCCGAAAAGCAACAGGTTCAACACATGGTCGGGCTCATGCTCAACCTGAAAACCAAGCTGCAGGCCGACGCGGCCGACGCGTTGGCCGTGGCCATCACCCATGCCCACGTAAGGGCAACGGCCAACCGCCTGGGGCTGACTGCCCGCCAGGCCTGGGGCCGCAAATGAGGAGCTGCACGCAATGATCGGTCGACTGCGCGGAATCGTCGCTTACAAGGCGCCGCCGTGGCTGGTGGTGGACGTCAACGGGGTGGGTTACGAGCTGGAGGCGCCGATGAGCACCTTCTACGACCTGCCCGAGCTCGGCCGTGAGGTCACCCTCTACACCCATTATTCGCAGAAGGAAGACAGCGTTTCGCTGTACGGCTTCCTGCGCGAAGGCGAACGCCGCCTGTTCCGCGACGTGCAGAGGGTCAGCGGCATCGGCGCGAAGATCGCGCTGGCCGTGCTGTCCGGGGTCACCGTCGAAGAATTCGCTCGCATGGTCCAGGCCGGCGACATCACCGCGCTGACCCGCATTCCCGGCATCGGCAAGAAGACCGCCGAGCGCATGGTGCTGGAACTGCGTGACCGCGCGGCGCAGTTCGGCGCCGGTGGCGCGCTGCCGACCGGCAGTGGCCCGGCCCCGGCCGATCCGCTGTCCGATGCCACCGTGGCGCTGCAGCAGCTGGGTTACAAGCCCACCGAGGCGGCGCGGATGGCGCGCGAAGCCTTCAACGAGGGCGACGAGGTGGCCATGGTCATCCGCAAGGCCCTGCAATCGGCGCTGCGCTGAGCCGCTTCTTTTCCTTTCCAATTACACCCTGAGCTTCGCCAGGAGTCCCATGTCCAGCAGTCAAACCCCGCACACCGCCGCCCATGGCGGCCATGGTCACGCTCCCCCCGCCGGGGGGCTGGCGCTGATCATCGGTGCGATCGGCGTGGTCTTCGGCGATATCGGCACCAGCCCGCTGTACACCCTGAAGGAGGCGTTCTCGCCCCACTACGGGCTCACCAGCGACCACGACACCGTGCTGGGCGTGCTGTCGCTGGCGTTCTGGGCGCTCAACATCGTGGTCACCCTGAAGTACGTGACCATCATCATGCGCGCCGACAATGACGGTGAGGGCGGCATCATGGCGCTGATGGCGCTGACCCAGCGCACGTTGCGCAACGGGTCACGCTCGGCGTACGTGGTCGGCATCCTCGGCATCTTCGGCGCGTCGTTGTTCTTCGGCGATGGCGTGATCACGCCGGCGATATCGGTACTGGGCGCGGTCGAAGGCCTTGAGGTGGCGGCCCCCGGGCTGCATGCCTTCATCGTGCCGATCACGGTCGTGGTACTGCTGGCGGTGTTCGCGGTACAGCGCTTTGGTACCGAGAAGATCGGCAAGCTGTTCGGCCCCATCACCTCGATCTGGTTCATCTCGCTGGCGGCGATCGGCATCTACAACATCGTCGACGCGCCGGAAGTGCTGAAAGCGTTCAACCCGTGGTGGGCGATCCGCTTCTTCATGGAGCACGGCTGGCACAGCATCTTCATCCTCGGTGCGGTGGTGCTGGCGGTGACCGGTGGCGAGGCGTTGTATGCCGACATGGGCCACTTCGGTGCCAAGCCGATCCGTCACGCCTGGTACTTCTTCGTGCTGCCGTGCCTGGTGCTGAACTACCTGGGGCAGGGCGCGCTGGTGCTCAACCATCCCGAGGCGGTGAAGAACCCGTTCTTTGAAGCGGTACCGTCGTGGGCGCTGTACCCGATGATCATCCTGGCCACGATGGCCGCGGTGATCGCCTCGCAGTCGGTGATCACCGGTGCGTTCTCGGTCTCGCGCCAGGCCATGCAGTTGGGCTACATCCCGCGCATGCGCATCAAGCACACCTCGCACGACACCATCGGCCAGATCTACATCCCCGGCATCAACTGGGGCATCGCGGTGATGGTGATCGGCCTGGTGCTGGCCTTCCGCAGCTCGTCCAACCTGGCCGTGGCCTACGGCATCTCGGTGTCGGCCACCATGCTGATCGATACCCTGCTGCTGGCCCTGGTCGCACGTTCGCTGTGGCCCAAGGCACGCAACTGGATCCTGCCCTTGTGCGTGGTGTTCTTCATCATCGATCTGGGCTTTGTCATCGCCAACGGTGCCAAGCTGCTGCAGGGCGCCTGGTTCCCGGTGGTGCTGGGCATCTTCCTGTTCACCATGATGCGCACCTGGCGCCGTGGCCGCGAACTGCTGCGCGATGAAATCCGCAAGGACGGCATCCGCATCGACACCTTCCTGCCCGGTCTGATGCTGGCGCCGCCGGTACGCGTACCCGGTACCGCGGTGTTCCTCACCGCCGACCCGACTGTGGCCCCGCATGCGCTGATGCACAACCTCAAGCACAACAAGGTGCTGCACGAGCGCAACGTGTTCCTGCACGTGGTGACCCTGCCGGTGCCGTACGCGGCGGAGGGGCAGCGCCTCAAGATCGAATCGGTGGGCGATGAGTTCTACCGGGTCTACGTGCGTTTCGGCTTCATGGAGACCCCCGACGTACCGCTGGCGCTGATGCGCTCGTGCGACCACGGCGGCATCTACTTCGACCCGATGGACACCACCTTCTTCGCCAGCCGCGAAACCATCGTCGCCACCGCCAACCGTGGCATGCCGATCTGGCGCGACAAGCTGTTCGCGCTGATGCACCGGAATGCCGCCCCGGCGACGGGCTTCTTCCGGATTCCGGGCAACCGCCTCGTAGAGCTGGGTGCGCAGGTGGAGATCTGACCGCACGGGGTCGGATCCCTTTTCCTCAGGAAAAGGGCTCTGACCCCATGTTCGGTTCGTGCCATCCCTCAGGAAACCTGCTTCTGCGCTTGCTTCGGCTGTTGCCGTTGCTTTGGCCTCCGCGGGTGCCGGGCGCAGCCCGGCCGAATCTCCCCGCTTTTACCGCATAATCAGCACATGACCGACGACCGCATCATCGCCGCCGGCGCCACCCGCGAGGATGACGCCGCCGACGCCAGCATCCGACCCAAGCGACTTGCCGACTATCTCGGCCAGGTGCCGGTGCGCGAGCAGATGGAGATCTACATCCAGGCCGCCAAAGGTCGTGGCGATGCGCTGGACCACGTGCTGATCTTCGGCCCGCCCGGCCTGGGCAAGACCACCCTCAGCCATGTCATCGCCAACGAACTGGGCGTGGCCCTGCGCGTGACCTCCGGCCCGGTGATCGAAAAGGCCGGGGACCTGGCCGCGCTGCTGACCAACCTGCAGCCGCACGATGTGCTGTTCATCGACGAGATCCATCGCCTGTCGCCGGTGGTGGAGGAAGTGCTGTATCCGGCAATGGAAGATTTCCAGATCGACATCATGATCGGCGAGGGCCCTGCGGCGCGCTCGATCAAGATCGACCTGCCGCCGTTCACCCTGATCGGCGCCACCACCCGCGCCGGCCTGCTGACCGCGCCGCTGCGCGACCGCTTCGGCATCGTCCAGCGCCTGGAGTTCTACAGCGTCGAAGAACTGACCCGCATCGTGCGCCGCTCGGCCGCGATCCTGGCCATCGACTGCACCGCCGACGGGGCAGGGGAGATCGCGCGCCGCGCGCGTGGCACCCCGCGTATCGCCAACCGCCTGCTGCGCCGCGTGCGCGATTACGCCCAGGTCAAGGCCGGTGGCCACATCGACCAGACCGTGGCCCAGGCGGCGATGCAGATGCTCAAGGTCGACCCGGAAGGCTTCGATGAGCTCGACCGTCGGCTGCTGAAGACCATGGTCGACTACTTCGACGGTGGCCCGGTCGGCATTGAATCGCTGGCTGCGGCGCTGTCCGAAGAACGCGGCACGCTGGAAGACGTGGTCGAACCCTACCTGATCCAGCAGGGCTACCTGGTGCGAACCGCGCGCGGCCGCATGGCCACCCACAAGGCCTACCGGCACCTGGGCCTGAAGCCGAAGAACCCGCCGCAGGACCTGTTTGCCGAGGTCCCCGATGTCGGTTGAGCCCTCGATTGAACCCCGATTCAGTTGGCCGACACGCATTTACTGGGAAGATACCGACGCTGGCGGGGTGGTCTACCACGCCCGCTACGTGGCCTTCATGGAACGGGCCCGGACCGAATGGATGCGTGCGCTGGGCTACGGCCAGGAGCGCATGCGGTTCGAGCACGGCATGGTCTTCGCGGTGCGCTCCATGCAGATGGATTTCATCAAGCCGGCACGGCTGGATGACCAGCTGCAGGTGAGCGCCAGCCTGGTCCAGCTGAAGAAGGCCAGCATGGTCTTCGACCAGCAGGTCCTGCGCGAGGGCCAGTTGCTGCTGTCCGCGCAGGTCCGCATCGCCGCACTGGACGCGGCCAGTTTCCGCCCGCGTGGTATGGACGATCTGGTCCTTGCCGCGCTGCAACCCCACCTCCACCCCGAATCCGAACAGAACTCTTGAGGAACAACGGATGATCGCAACGCTCCTGGCCCTGCAGGCCACGGTCACCGAGGCTTTGCCGGCTGACGTCAGCAATGCCGCGACCCAGACCCTTGCCCAGGCCACCACCGGCGGCGGCATCAACTACCTCGAACTGATGGCCAAGGCCAGCCTGCCGGTGAAGATCATCGTGCTGGCGCTGCTGGTCGGCTCGTTCGTCAGCTGGGTGATCATTTTCCGCAAGGCCCGCATCTTCAAGCAGGCCACCCGCGAAGCCGACGAGTTCGAGAACCGCTTCTGGTCCGGTGCCGACCTGGGCAAGCTGTACAGCTCGGCCACCGACCGCAGCCGCAACGTCGGCGGCCTGGAAGCGATCTTCGAAGCCGGTTTCCGCGAGTACACCCGCCTGCGCGACAAGCGCCGGCTGGATGGCCGCGCCCAGCTGGAAGGTGCCCAGCGCGCGATGCGCACCACCTACACCCGCGAAGTCGACCAGCTCGAACGCAACCTGGAACTGCTGGCCAACATCGGCTCGACCGCCCCGTACGTGGGCCTGGTCGGTACCGTGTTCGGCATCATGGTGACCATGCACGACATGATCAGCAGCGGTGCCCAGGCCGGTATCGCTGCCGTCGCTCCGGGCATCTCCGAAGCGCTGTTCGCCACCGCCATCGGCCTGTTCGTGGCGATTCCGGCGGTGTGGGCCTACAACCGCTTCACCACCCGCGTGGAGCGCATGTCGGTGCGTTTCGAGACCTTCGCCGACGAGTTCAGCTCGATCCTGCAGCGCCAGAGCGCTGGCGACGAGTAAGCGCCAGACCCGGGAGTCCAAGCCATGTCCGCTGCCATCGGTCGCCGCAAGCGCCGCAAGCTGAAATCGGAAATCAACGTCGTTCCCTATATCGACGTCATGCTGGTGCTGTTGATCATCTTCATGGTCACCGCGCCCATGCTCACCCTGACCTTCGACGTCGACCTGCCCAATTCCAACGCCAAGGCGCTGGAAAGCAAGCAGGATCCGTTGATCGTCTCGGTGCGCCAGGACGGCCAGCTCAGCCTCAAGCTGCCCGACGCCAAGGAACCCACCGCAGTCACCGCCGAGGAACTGCAGGGCCATCTGTCCGGCATCGCCGCGCAGGACAAGGACGTGCGCGTGATCGTCGCCGCCGACCGTGCCGTGGCCTATGAAAAGGTCATCGCGGCAATGGATGTGATCAAGCGCGCCCACGTCGACAAGGTGAGCCTGGCCACCGATGCGAACTGACGTCCTGTCGCCACCGCACAAGCAGGAGCCCGGCTGGGGCCAGCCCCTGTTGCTGGCCGTGCTGGTGCACCTGCTGGTCGCGCTGATCTTCATCGGCGCCTGGCTGTGGTCACCGCAGCGCAATACCGATGCCGCCGCAGGCGATCCCTCGGTCGAGGCCAGTCTGGCGCTGTCCGCGTCCGAAGCCGCCGCCGCCCGCCAGGCCCTGCGCCAGTCGGAAAAGCTGGAAGACCTGCCGCCGCCGGTGGCCGAACCGATCCCGGTGCCGGAAGACACCATCCCGCCGCCGCAGCCGATTGAAGAGCCGCGCCCGCAGGACGCACCGACGCCGCAGCAGCAACAGGCGCAGGAACGCGTGGCGCAGCCCGACACCAAGGACCAGGACGCGGTCAGCGCCTTGGCGATCTCGCAGGAAAAGGCCAAGCAGGAGCAGGAAGCCAAGCGCCGCCAGGAACAGATCGACCTGACCGAGCGCAAGCGCCAGGAAGAGGCCGAGCAGAAGCTGCGCCTGGCCAAGCAGCAGGAAGCGGACGCCAAGAAGAAGCAGGCCGAGCAGGAGCGGTTGGCCGCTGACAAGGCAGAGGCCGAGAAGCAGAAGAAGATCGCCGACATCCGCGCCCGCCGCGAGCAGGCCGAGAAGGAAGCCAAGCTGGCCGAGCAGAAGCTGCGCCAGGTCGCTGCCGCGCGCAATGCCGCAGGCACGGCCGCTGCCGGTGCCAGTGGTGCCGCACAGCCGGCTGCCGGTGGTGGTGGCAGCAGTGACGATCTGTCTGCCAAGTACGCTGCGGCCATCCAGGCCAAGGTGCTGGCGCAGTGGGTGCGTCCGGACAGCGTGCCGCTGGGCCAACGCTGCCAGATCACCATCAACCAGTTGCCGGGCGGTACCGTCCGCAGCGCCACGGTCAGCGCCGGCTGCCCGTTCGATGAAGCCGGCAAGCGCTCGATCGAGGCCGCCGTGCTCAACGCCCAGCCGCTGCCGTACCGCGGTTTCGAGCAGGTATTCGCACGCACGATCAACTTCACGTTCACCGCCCAGGATCGCTGAGGCGCGGGGCAGGGCAGCCCTTTTGGGGCTGTCCCGTCATCCAATGACGCCTTTAGTTCTGGATCGTGCGGGCCTGTCCACGCCATGCTTGGGACGAGTCACCCGCACGAAGGTGGCCGCGACGTTAACGGCATGTGAGAGGCCCGGCTGGCACTGACTCGGAATTCACGTACCCTTGGTTCATGATTGCGAAGCGGTTCACTGCCGTTTTGTTATCCCTCGTTCCGGTTCCCCCTATTTGAGCGCTCCATGAAGAAGATGCCTCGCTGGCTTGCCGTGTTTGCGGCCCTGTTGCTGCCCTTTGCTGCCGTCGCGCAGCAGAAGGGGCTGGATATCGACATCATCGGCGGCAACGCCTCCGCCCTCCCGATCACCATCGTGCCGATGCCCTACCAGGGTGCGGCCGGCGCTCCGCAGACCGACGTCGCCGGCGTGGTCCGTGCCGACCTCGAACGTTCGGGCCAGTTCCGTACGCTGCCCGAAGCGCAGATCGTCGAAAAGCCGATCCGTGGCGGTGACATCCAGTTCGCCACCTGGCGCGCGCTGAAGCAGAACTACATCGTCGTCGGCCGGGTCATGGACGCCGGTGCCGGTGCCTACCGCGTCGAGTACGAACTGTTCGACGTGCCCAAGGGCGAGCGCCTGCTGGGCCTGGCGATGACCGCGCGCGGCAACGCCATGCGTGACGTCGCCCACCAGATGGCCGACGCCATCTACGAGAAGATCACCGGTGTCCGAGGCGCCTTCTGGACCCGCATCGCCTACGTGACCGCCAGTGGCAAGGGCGACGCCATGCGCTATGCGCTGATGGTGGCCGATTCGGACGGCTTCAACCCGCAGACCATCGTGCGTTCGGCCGAGCCGCTGCTGTCGCCGTCGTGGAGCCCGGATGGCAACAAGCTGGCCTACGTCAGCTTCGAACGTGGCAACTCGGCCATCTACATCCAGAACATCTCCACCGGCGCCCGTGAACTGGTCACCAGCTTCCGCGGCATCAACAGCGCCCCGGCCTTCTCGCCGGACGGCCGCAAGCTGGCCCTGACCCTGTCGCGTTCGGGCAACCCGGAAATCTACGTGATGGATCTGGGCAGCAAGCAGCTGACCCAGCTGACCAACCACTTCGCCATCGATACCGAGCCGACCTGGGCCCCGGACGGCAGCGCGGTGTACTTCACCTCCGACCGCGGCGGCCGTCCGCAGGTCTACAAGGTCGGTGCCGGTGGTGGCAGCGCCGAGCGCGTGACCTTCCAGGGCAACTACAACGCCAAGCCCTCGGTCTCCTACGACGGAAAGAAGATCGCCGTGGCCCAGGGTTCTGGCAACAGCTACAAGATCGCCCTGATGGACAGCTCGCTGGGTTCGCCCCGCTGGAGCACGCTGTCGCCGGGTTCGCTGGACGAATCGCCGAGCTTCGCGCCCAACGCGAGCATGGTGCTGTATGCCGCCCGTGAGGGTGGTCGTGGTGTGCTGTACGCCGTCTCGGCCGACGCGCGCGTGCGCCAGCGCCTGGTCCTGGCAGACGGTGATGTGCGCGAGCCGGCATGGTCCCCATACCGTACCCAGCGCTAAAAGAGTGTTAATATTTTCTCTGTATTGAACCCCTCATCGGCTTAGGAGCCACAAAGGTATCGCCATGAACAAGTCCACCCGCGTTCTGCTTGTTTCCCTGCTGTCCGTGGCCGTCCTGGCCGGTTGCTCGAAGAAGGTCAAGGAAGAAGCCCCGGCTCCGGTCGATACCGGCACCTCGACCACCACCCCGACCGGTCCGTCCACCTCCGGCCTGTACGGCCCGGGCGATCTGGACACCGATGCCTGCCTGCGTCAGCGCGTTGTTTACTTCGACCTGGACAAGGAAGAAGTGAAGCCGGAATTCCAGGCCATCATGGCTTGCCACGCCAAGTACCTGCGTGACCGTCCGTCTTCGCGCATCACCCTGCAGGGCCACACCGACGAGCGCGGTTCGCGCGCGTACAACCAGGCTCTGGGCGAGCGTCGTGGCAACGGCGTCAACTCGGCGCTGCAGGCCAACGGTGGCTCGGCTTCGCAGCTGACCGTCGTGTCCTACGGTGAAGAGCGTCCGGTCTGCACCGAGTCGAACGAGTCCTGCTGGTCGCAGAACCGTCGCGTCGAAATCGTCTACACCGCGCAGTAATCCATGCGCCTTGGCATCAAACTGATGCTGGTCGTTGCGGCAGCCCTCGTGGCTGCCGCACCGGCGCATGCACAACGTCAGAGTCTGGCCGACCGCGTCGGTTCGCTCGAGCAGCAGATGTACAACAACAGTGCCAACCAGGACCTGTTGAACCAGATCAACCAGCTGCGGCAGCAGGTCACCAGCCTGCAGGCCTCGATCGAGCAACTCCAGCACGACAACGCCCAGCTCAAGCAGACCGCCCAGGACCAGTATCTGGATCTGGACAGCCGCCTGAACCGGTTGGAAGGGGGCTCTGCCGCCCCGGCCCTGCCTGCTGTTCCGGCGAGCGCACCGAAGGCTCCTGCAGCCCCGGCAAAACCCGCAGCGGCGGCCACTTCCGAGCGGCCGCCTTCCGTCCATGGTGACCCGGGCAGCCTGGCCGTCACCGGTGACGAGCGTACGTCCTACAACGTGGCCTTCGACGCATTGAAGGCAGGCAAGTACGATGATTCGGCGCAGCTGTTCCTGAGCTTCCTGGAGCTGTACCCGAACGGCGTCTACGCCCCCAATGCCTTGTACTGGCTGGGCGAAAGCTATTACGCCACCCGCAATTTCCCGATGGCCGAGTCCCAGTTCCGCGAACTGCTCTCGCGCTATCCCACCCACGACAAGGCCGCAGGTGGCCTGCTCAAGGTCGGCCTCTCGCAGTATGGCGAGGGCAAGGTCGACCAGGCCCAGCAGACGCTGGAGACCGTCGTGGCGCAATACCCGGGCTCGGATGCCGCGCGTACCGCGCAGGACCGCCTGCAGTCGATCCGCCTCGGCAATCAGATCCGCTGATCCGCTGACCGGGCGTACAATACGCCCCCTGGCGCTGGGCTGACTCCCGGCAGCCTCCTGTAGAGCCGAGCCCATGCTCGGCTGCTTTCGTTTCCGGCGCCGATACATCCGTCGCGCGCCTCATGAAGAATTGTTTGCCATGACCGCCGTTTCCCCGTCCGCCGCCGTCGCCACGCCCAGCGAGATCGTGCAGTCGCCCCTGCCGCGCCTGAAGATCACCGAGATCTTCACCTCCCTGCAGGGCGAAGCCGATACCGCCGGTTGGCCGACCGTGTTCGTGCGCCTGACCGGTTGCCCGCTGCGCTGCCAGTACTGCGACACCGCCTACGCCTTCCACGGCGGCACCTGGTGGGACATCGACGACATCGTGGCCCACGTGCAGGCGCAGGGCGTGCGTCACGTCTGCGTGACCGGCGGCGAGCCGCTGGCGCAGAAGCGCTGCCTGGTGCTGCTGCAGAAGCTGTGCGATGCCGGCCTGGACGTGTCGCTGGAAACCTCCGGTGCGCTGGACGTCAGCGCCGTCGATCCGCGCGTGTCGCGCGTGGTCGACATCAAGACCCCCGGCTCGGCCGAGGTCGCGCGCAACCGGCTGGAGAACCTTCCGCTGCTGACCACGCGCGACCAGATCAAGTTCGTGATCTGCAACCGCGAAGACTACGACTGGGCCAAGGCCATGGTCGCCGAACACCAGCTGGTGCAGCGCACGATGGTGTTCTTCTCACCCAGCAAGGGCGAGATCACTGCCCGCCAGCTGGCGGACTGGATCGTGGAAGACCGGCTGCCGGTGCGCTTCCAGATGCAGTTGCATAAGATCCTGTGGAACGACGAGCCGGGCCGATGAGCCGGCGCAGCGTTCCCTGATGTAGCTCCGGCGCGGGACAGCGTGCTGGCTTTCTCCCCCAACCGGATGATTTACCCATGAAGAAGGCAGTCGTGCTTCTCTCCGGCGGCATGGATTCAGCCGCCGTCATCGCCATGGCCCAGGAACAGGGCTTTGCCGTGCATGCCCTGAGCGTGCGTTACGGCCAGCGCCACACCTCCGAGCTGGATGCCGCCGCGCGCGTGGCCAAGGCCCAGGGCGTGATCGTGCACAAGACCGTGGACGTGGACCTGCGCAGCATCGGCGGCTCGGCGCTGACCGACGACATCGACGTACCCGAGGCGGGCGGCGAGGGTATCCCGGTCACATACGTGCCGGCACGCAACACCATCATGCTGTCGCTGGCCCTGGGCTGGGCCGAAGTGCTTGGTGCCAACGACATCTTCTGCGGCGTCAACGCCGTGGACTACTCCGGCTACCCCGATTGCCGCCCAGAATTCATCGCCGCCTTCCAGGCGCTGGCCAACCTGGCGACCAAGTCAGGCGTGGAAGGCGCGGGCATCACCGTGCATGCGCCGCTGCAGTTCCTCAGCAAGGGCCAGATCGTCAGCGAAGGCGTGCGACTGGGCGTGGACTTCGGCCTGACCGTGTCCTGCTACAACGCCGATGCCAACGGCGCCGCTTGCGGGCATTGCGATGCCTGCCGCCTGCGCGCGCAGGGCTTCACCGATGCCGGCGTGCCCGACCCGACGCTGTACGCTTGACTGCCTCTGGTAGTGCCGGCCGCTGGCCGGCTTCCCCGGTAGGTGCGAACTCCACCCTGGTGGGTGCGAACTGTTGGTTCGCACTCCCTGTCCCGGCGCTACCGACGCTGGCTTTCCGGTAGTGCCGGTCGCTGGCCGGCAGCCTCATTGGCATTCGCAATCCGCAGCCAACCCGATGCGTCGATGAACCCCCGCACCGCTGCAGGATCCTCGTAATCCAGCTCGATCATCCGTGCGATCGCCGCCTGCTCATCCGGCTGCTGCCGCATGTACTCCTGCGCGATGCGGTAACCAGCGTAGTAGCCCAGATCACTCACCCCGAACGGATTGCGGGCGTTGTTATACAGCCAGTTGTCCAGCGCATCGCCATCCATCTCCGCGCTGAAGCGAGCGCGGATCTCCGATTCGTGCAACGGCCCATAGGTGTACAGCGGCAGTGCCGGGCGGCGACCGCTGATGCGCTCTGCGATGAACTCGGCCACGCCCTCACGCACCACGTATTGCGCGAGCGAACCGGTGGTCTCGCGCTGCTGGGTGTGCACGTACTCGTGCAGGTTGTTCTGTGCGTTGTTCGCACCGGGATTGCTGTCGTAGAAGATCCGCAGGCGACTGCGCAACGGCTCCGGCAGTTCACTGACATCCACGCTTGCATCGCCCAGTGCCATCTCCGCGCCGATCAGCACCTGTTTGCCCAGTGTGGTGCCACCGGTGCGCAGCATGCCCACCGCATAGGTGATGCTGGCCGGGCGCAGGGCAGGGTAGAGCGCTCGGAACGCAGCCAGATCCTGCTCCAGCGTGGCGCTGGCCTGCCGCGCATTGGCGGTCAGCGGCCGCACCGAGGCCCAGAAGCGCGGCCAGGCGAGCATTGCTTGTGCGTACTCGGCGGCGGTGTAGTTGCGCACCTTCATCAGCGCATGCAGGCCGGGGCTGCCTGGATCGATGTAGCGTTGCTGCACCAGGGCCACCCGCTGCGCGGCATCGGGCTGGGCAAGCACCGCATCGTAGGTAACCCAGAAGCGGTCGATATCGTCGGTCCGCACCTGTGGGGGCGCTGCGGCAGAGGCGGCAAACGGCAGCAGCAGGGCGAGCATCAGCGGCAGTGGCAGGCGCATCCATGGCTCCGGGGCAGGGTCGCAGGTGAGATGCCGCGGGCGCCGGAAAGGTTTAGAGGCCCGTAGCCGGAGTAGTGCCGGCCGCTGGCCGGCAACTTCGTAGATCCCCGACTTCACCCAGCCCCGCAAAGTACGATAGAATGCCCACCCCGCCGAAAGGCCGGGGCCTTGCATGGGCCGTTAGCTCAGTCGGTAGAGCAGAAGACTTTTAATCTTTTGGTCGATGGTTCGAATCCATCACGGCCCACCATTGCGACAGAAGGGTTTCGGAGCGATTCGGGGCCCTTTTTGTTTTTCCGCAATCGGCAATCTTTTCCGCAAAATCACTTTGTCGGGGTTACGCGATCGCCCTTGCGCTTTCGGGTATAGGTCTCGGTCATCACGACGGAAGAGTGTCCCAACTGCCGCTGTGCCTGGCGAATGTCCGCCGCCGAGTCGGCCTTGTCGGTGCCCGCCTTCGCCCGCAGATCCCGGAACTGAAACGCTGCTTTGGGCACGCCGGCACGCGCGCGCTGCGTCGAACCGGCTCCGCAGCTGGCCTTTGCTCAGGGGCTAGCCGTACTCATCCAGCAGCAGCGCCGTGTGCACGATCACCGCGCCCTTTTGCTTGCCGCGCCGCTTGAATGTCCTGGCGCCGAAGCGAACCAATAGTTCGGCCAGCTCGCCCTCGATGGCAATACGCAGCTTGTGCTTTGTCTTGCTCTGGCTGATGTGCAGGAAGCCATCGCGCACGTCCCGCCTGTCCATGTTGAGGGCGTCCGACGGGCGTTGTCCTGTGAGATAGGCCAGATCCAGCGCATCGCGCAGCGGCTGATCCGCCGCCTCCCACACTGCCCGGTATACGTCATCCTCGACGTACACATCCCGGCCCGCTTCGCCGAAACCACGCACACCCTTGCAAGGGTTCTCCGCGTCGGTGAAGCCCCATTCCCTACACTTGTTCCATAGATGACTGAGTAGCGCCTTCTCGCGGTTGGCGCTGACCATGGCCACCGTCCCGTTCTTGGTGCGCCAGTCGAGGTACTGCCGAACGTGAAGCGGTCGGATCTTGGCCAGCGGTGCGGGCGGGTTGCAGAAGAATTCTTCCAGCTTCACCAGCTCGGCTAGAATGACCTTCGCCGTTGATGCGCGCTTCTTCGGTATGATCAACTGCTTGTAGCGCGTAGCGGCGTCCCTGAAGGCCACGATCTCCGGGACAACCGCCTCAGTTGCCATCAGCTCGGCCCATTTACGCACGGCCTCGGGGTAGCTCTTGCCCAGCGGTGTTTCTCGCCGAGGCTTGCCGCCGTGAGCCGGGGGACGACGCTTTCACCGTGTTTGCGACCTGCAGCGGGTTCGCAATGCGTACTCCATCGACTTGAGGCAGCCCCGATGCACCTCAAGTCCGGCCTCGCAGGCATGAAGGCGGTCAAGGATTTCGGTGATCTCGGTGCTCATGGCGGGCTCGACAGGTATTGGTGGGGAAGACGACCGAAGCCGGGGTCATCAATTGGCACCCAGCAACATCGCCGCCAGCGTGAGGGCAAGCGAGAACAGCGATACTCCCAGCACCTGCAGACCTCTAAGGCCGTTTAGGTGCGCAACCATGGCGACGATAGTCATGCAGATCATCCCTGCAGCGAACAGAGCCATCAGCAGTAGCGGCATCATCATCATCATGCCCATGCCGCTGTAAGCGCCACCGCCGGTCGGCCAGGGCAGTACAGCATTGATGATCAGGACCAGCAGGGCCAGTCCAATGGCGGTGAGGTAGCTGATCCGCATCGCTCGTGAGCGGTGGGCCGCCCGTGTGCTTACGCTGGCCGAAGTGCTGCGGTTCTCCATGTCGCTCCCAGTTTGATGAAAGACGTTCCGCAAAATTTCAAAGCTCTTTGTGCCGCAAGGCTTGCAGGCGTTCGTTTTCATCGCCTATGCGGAACGGATAGAAGCGTAAGGTATTGAAAAATATTTGGTTGTCCTGTGACTTTTAATCTTTTGGTCGATGGTTCGAATCCATCACGGCCCACCATTGCAGGCAATGACTCCGGTCATCCAGAAAGGCACCGCCAAGCGGTGCCTTTTTTGTTGCAGAACCTGAGGTCCTACTTGGACTTTGCGCCCTGGGAACGGGCCGCCTCACGGTCTGCCGCTGCCTGGGCGGCTACCGCGGCCGCGTTCGCAGCACGCTCCACTGCGGCGCGCTCTGCGTCGAACCGGGCCTGCCGCTGGGCGCTGTAATTGCGCTCCAGTTCCAGCGAAGCAATGAAGCTGTCGGGATGCTTTGCGGCGCACGCCTGCTGCACCAATTGCACGGCATGGTCGGACAGGCCGGGTTGGATGTTGCCGAGCAGGCAGTCGGCGTACGGTACGGACGCGGCCGGGCTTGCGGCCAGTGCGGCAATGATCATGGCATTCAACATGCGAACCTCCTTGTGTCAGTGTCGATGGAACTCGGGACGAACCCGGCCCGAGTATGGGCTGGATTGTGGTGCAGGTGCGCCTACTCAGGCCGGATATCCCGGCACACCAGCTCCGCCAGCCCGCGGCAGGCGAAGAACAGCCCTTCGACCACGCCGTCATCCAGATGCCGATCCGGCGTTGCCATCGATCGGCAGCGATCGATGGCGTGCAGCATCTCTGCCACGGTCAGCATGCCGACGGCGGCCCGCTCCACGCGTGACAGTGCCACCCTGCGCCCTGCGGGAAGGCTTGCATCAGGCCAGGGCTGGCCGTCTGCACCTTCGCCCGCCCGGATGCGTTCGAGGCAGCCCAGAAACGTGCTTAGTTCGGGTATGGGGTTGTCATCGTCGTCGTTGACGCTGGCTACATATGAGGCATAGGACGGACGTTCGGTCATCTCGGCTTCCTCGGCTCTGGGGTGGGAATGCCACCGCGCAGAGCGGGTGGCGGACGGTGCGTGGCTGCAAGCCGGGATGATTAGAGCCATTGACCGGCGGGCACGAAGGCCCCCACGCACCGCCCGCCATAAAGGCCGACGGATTACCCGCCGACACCATTGGAAGATGATGCCGGCGGGCAAGCGTAAACAACGGCTCGAAAATCATCACGGGCTTGCAGGCCCGGTGCCACCCGTTGTCGGTGGCGCAGCATGGTGTTTACGCCTGCGCTTGGATTTCAATCAGAAATTTCCGGAAGGACATGCGGAATCCAGACGCGCGACGATGGTGGCGCAGGCCTGTCTTGCGCAGCAAGCGTCAGTACACGACGCATTCGTTTCCGCGTTTGGCTGATCGCGTTGGAGAATGCCGCAAATCGCACATGGCGGCGCATCTGTCGTGAACCAGCGCGTGTAAAGCTGGCTTCGCTTTCGCCGTCAATGTCCTCTGTGCGTTCCTGTGTGCCCACCGCATTTCGGTGCAGGTGCGACGGTAGAGGCGTCCTTGGCGGTTCAAACGCGACACGTGGCGGTGCACGCCACGGCAAGTGATCCACGCATGGCGTGGATCTACGCATCCGGCAGGGATGTTAAGCACGTCGCAGGCGCCAACGCTTGCCTCCGGACGCTATGCTCGGCATCTTTCCCAGGATGGGGCGCCCGAATGCGCTTGATCGTGCTGTCGCTGTTGTTGTCCGCTGTCTCCGCCACGCCGCTGATGGCCGCCGAACCGGCGTCGCAGCCGGCGGTCGCTTCGCCGCTGGCCATCGGCGAAACCTTCACCATCGAATCCAGGGCGCTGGGCGAAACCCGCCGCATCAACGTGTACCGCCCAAAGCCATGGGGCCTGGACCCGAAGACGCCGCTGCCGGTGATCTACATGCCGGACGGTGGCATCAGCGAGGACTTCCTGCACGTGGCCGGGCTTGTGCAGGTACTGACCGGCAACGGCAGCATGCGTCCGTTCCTGTTGGTTGGTATCGAGAACACCGAGCGCCGCCGCGACATGACCGGCCCCAGCAACGTGGCGGAGGATCGCAAGATCGCGCCACGTATTGGTGGCTCGGCGGCATATCGCGATTTCCTGCGCGATGAACTGATGCCGCAGGTGCGCCAGCGCTACCCGACCACCGACGAGCGCGCGCTGATCGGCGAATCGCTGGCGGGCCTGTTCGTGGTCGAGACGCTGCTGCAGGAACCGACCTTGTTCAACAGTTACATCGCGCTGGATCCCAGTCTGTGGTGGAACCGCAGCGCTTTGCTATCTGGCGCAGGCAAGCAGTTGCCGTCAGTTGCCCGCAGTGGCGCACGGCTGTTCCTGGCCAGCAGTGGTCAGCCGGAGCTGGCCGCGTCGAGCGCACGCTTGGCGGCAGTGATGCAGCAGGCATCACCGGCAACGCTGGTGAAGTACCAGCCGCTGCCGGAAGAGACCCACGCGACGATCTATCACCCCGCGGCACTGCAGGCCCTGCGGACGCTGTTCCCGGCACCGCCGCCGGCTTCGCCCTGAGAGTGGCTTGGCGTACGGCAACGCGGCGTGTGAGGATGCGGTAGCGGCGCCACCTGCGTGCGCCGCCCGCAACGGGAGAGCGAACGGATGCAGCGTGTGCGTGGATGGAGTGTGGCGGTCTGCCTGGCCGTAAGTGGTTGTGCGATGTCGGTGGCGCCGCCGGCCGCGCAGGGTGAAGCGAAGGAGAGCGCGGCCACCGCTGTGCCGGGCGTGGTGCTGCCCGATACAGAGTCACTGCGCGTGCATGACCCGATCGGGCGCGACTATGCCCTGTGGGTGGCATTGCCTGCCGGCTACGCGGCACATCCGCAGAAGCGCTATCCGGTGCTGTACGTGACCGATGCGCTGTACAGCTTCCCGTTGGTGCGCAGCGTGCGCAACCTGGTAGGGCAGCAGGGCGTCAACATCGAGGATTTCATCCTGGTCGGGTTGCCGCCGCAGGAAGGGCTGACGTCCAAGCAGAGCCGCTCGCGCGATTACACGCCCAGCAACCCGGTGCGCACGCCAGCCGGCTACTACAGCGATGATGTTATCTACGGTGGTGCCGCGCACTATCGCGACTTTGTGGCTGCGCAGGTGTTGCCGATGGTCGATGCGCGCTACCGTACCGATCCGGCCCGGCGCGTGTTCGCGGGTCATTCCTATGGCGCGCTGTTTGGTGCTTACGTGCTGACGACCCAGCCCGACATGTTCGGCACCTACATCCTGTCCAGCCCGTCGCTGTGGTTCGACCAGCGTCTGTTGCCGCGCATGCAGGACGCTGCCGTCATCCCGGCGCAGCCGACCCGCGTGCTGTTGTCAGTGGGCAGCTACGAGACGGTCAAGGAAGGGCCGCGCTACTCCACCGGCAACGACATGCTGCAGCAGGCCGCCGACTTTACTGCCCAGCTGCAGCGCAGTGGCCGCAAGCTGCAGGTGGAGAACATCGTGATTGATGGCGAAGACCATCTCACTGTGTATCCGCGGGTGATCACCCGTGCGCTGCTGCAGGTGCTTCCAGGCGAAGGACCGTATACCGGCGGTTGACGGCCAATTCCATCCACGCCATGCGTGGATGCACCAGTAGATCCACGCCATGCGTGGATGGGACCTCACGCTGCCTGTGCATCCGCCCCGGTCAACACGCCCACGTCCGCATGCCGGAAGCACAACCGGATCGCATCCAGCAGCTCGCTCATGTTGTAGGGCTTGGGCAGGAAGTGGATGCCGTCCTGCAGCTGCGGCAGCACGGCATGCTGGTCCATGCCGGAGGTCACCAGGATCGGCAGCTCGGGGTACAGACCGCGCACGCGGTTGGCGGCCTCGATGCCACTGACCCGGCCGAGATTGACGTCGGTGAACATCAGGTCGAAGCGCTCACCGGCCGCCAGCAGGCCCAGCGCGGCTTCGGCGCTGCTCACGCCTGCGACGTGGCAGGCCTGGCTCTCCAGCGCCATCCGGCTCAGTTCACGGGTTTCCTCGGCGTCTTCGATCAGCAGGACGCGTGGTTCAACGTGGCGCTTGGACAGCAGCATGACGCAACAACTCCGGACGACAGGGCATGAAAGGCGCGCAAGTATGCGCAAGCCCCCAGTGAGCCCCGTGTGCAGGATTGGCTAAGTGGGCGTTACAAGTCGTTGTTGCGCTGGCGGCGTACATTCCACGCCAGCGTTGCAACGGCCAGCAGCGCTGTGGCGATGCGCAGACTGGTGGCCTGCCAACCCAGCGCAACGGCGTCGTCGAGGCTGAACACATTCCAGGCCAGGTTCATCGATACGTGCAGGGCCAGGCCGCACCACAGGGTGTTGCCGTCGAGGTGGTCGAGCCAGGCGAAGATGAAGCCGCCGAAGGCGATCACTACACCGACGAACAAGGCCGTGCCGCCGCCGTCGAGCCCGCCGAAGCCAAGCCAGTGAACGATGCCGAACAACACGGCCTGCGGCAGTGCGAGCAACGGCCAGGGTCCACGTACGATCTTCACCAACAGCACGAAGCCGAGGCCGCGGAACAGCACTTCTTCGGCCAGCGGGAACAGCACCGCCAGCATCGTGGCATCCAGCGCCGTCAGCGCCGTGTTGGGCGTCCCCAGCATGGCCAGCCCCAGCCAGCACGGCAAGCTGGCCAGCAGCACCCACAACGGGCCACGCGTGCCGTTTCGCCGCAGGCCGAGGCTGGCCAGCAGGCCCACGCCGCGGGGACGCAGCAGCGTGGCCAGCAGTAGTGCGGCCAGCACCGCCAGCGCGTTGTCCAGCAGGCTGCCTCCGTAGGGGATGGGTAGAGCGGGAATCGGCGCGCCCAGCGCGGCAATGATGTCGCGCACGTTCAGGCCGAGTCCAACGCCAAGCAGCACCAGCAACAGGCGCATACCGGTGGGAATAGAGTCGCGGGCAGTCACATGCATTCCTTGCAGCGAGGTCGCGAGGCAGTCTGCAGGGCGGCGGACGTGGCGGCACGCGCCGGAAGTCCCTGTGCCATCGGTCATGCGTTGCCGCACAGTCATCCGCACGCAGGTACAGTCGAGGCCAGACCGACAGGAGCAATGCGAATGCTGTGCCCCGTGTGCAAGACCCAGACCCTGCAGATGGCCGAGCGCCATGGCATCGAGATCGACTACTGCCCGAGCTGCCGTGGCGTATGGCTGGATCGTGGCGAACTGGACAAGATCATCGAGCGCGCCACTGACGGTGCAGGTGCCGCCATGCCGCCGCCAGGGCCCGCGCCTGTGCAACCGCAGGCCGCACCGCCGCCGGTGATGCACCGCGATACCCGTCATCTCGGCCAGCGCCATGATGACAACCGTGGCCAGTACAGCCAGGGTTACAAGAAAAAGAAGAAGGAGAGCTTCCTCTCCGAGCTGTTTGATTTCTGACGCCGCTCAGGGGCGGCGCAGGATGAACTCGCGGTCGCGGCTGTCGCCGACGATGAAGTCATACTCGCCGGCCTTGCTGCAGCCGTAGCGCGCGTAGAAGCGCTGCGCGCCGAAGTTCTGTTCCCACACGCCCACCCATAGGGTGCGGCGCTGTGGCTGGTCCAGCCAGGCCATGAAGGCATCCATCAGGCGCGCGCCGTGGCCGCCGTTCTGGTGGCTGGCCAGAATGTACAGACGCTTGAGTTCGACGTCGCCATCGCGCGCGTCCGCATGCGGCAGGGTGTTGGCACCGGCGGCCAGATAGCCCACCACTGTTTCGCCATCCAGCAGCAGCCACACCGCGCTGCGCGGGTCGGACAGTTCGACCCGCTGCGGTGCGCTGCCGTAGTGATCCTGCAGGAAGGTGTGCAGGTCCTGCGGCGGATAGGAATCGCCCCAGGTTTCGGTATAGGTGGAGATGGCGATCGCCGACAACGCGTCGACGTCGGCCAGGGTGGCACGGCGGATATGCAACGACATGGTGCAGCCTGCAATGGAACGTGCGGCAGTGTAGCCGGCCCCGGCGGTTGCCGGGGCTGGCTAGTGCTCACGATTGCCTGCTCAGAACCACATGCGGATGCCGGCGACCCAC
>JAPDRN010000056.1:25903-113584 GCA_030247855.1 Knufia peltigerae
TTGGTCGCCGGCATAGTCTGCCGTGTCGCCGAACGCGCGTTCGTGGCTGATGCCGATGTACGGCGCGAAGCGGCGGCTGAACTCGTAGCGCAGGCGCAGGCCGGCTTCGACCTTGTTGAGGCCGCGGCCGATGCCGTACTCGGGTTCATCCTTGCTGGCCACGGTCGCTTCCAGCAGGGGCTGCAGGATCAACCGGTTGGTCAACAACACGTCGTATTCGATTTCGGCCTTGGCCATCAGCTGGCCACCGGAGCCGGCATACAGCGTGGCCGAGCTTTCGAACTTGTACGGCGCCAACCCCTGGATGCCGATCGCCGCCCAGGTGCGTGAGTCGGCGGGGCGGAAGTCCTGGCGTACGCCGACCAGCACGTCCCACCACGGCGAAATGGCACGCCCGTAGAGTGCTTCCACGCCCGACGATTCCGTGCGGCCTTCGCTGCGTTCGCCATCTGTACGCAGCCACAGGCGGTTGATGTTGCCGCCGATCCAGCCGCTGGCCTCCCAGGCCTGGCCGTTGCCGTTCTTTCCATCCCAGTGTTCCAGGCGATCGATCAGCAGCAGGCTGTGGATTTCCGGTGGGTGCTCCATCGCACCATGCGCGATGGGTGGGAACGCGGCCGCACGATCAGCATCGGTGGGGACAGGTATCGGTTCGCGCGGCTGCATCGGCGCGGGCGTGCCGTGGCCCATTGTCGAGTGATCCATCGCGCCATGATCCATCGTTGAATGGTCCATCGCACCGTGATCCATTTTCGAATGATCTACGTCGGCAGCTGCCGCTGGTGTGGCGTCGGCAGGAGGCGAAGGCGCTGTCATGTCATGGCCGGCATGGGACTGTGCGAATGCAGGCAGCGTGGCCAGCAAGCCGAGGGTCAACAGGCTCGGAGCAAGCAGGGAACGGCTCATTCTTCGATCCTCACTTCGCGCATCATGCCGGCTTCCATGTGGTACAGCAGATGGCAGTGGTAGGCCCAGCGACCGAGTGCATCGGCGCGTACGCGATAGGTGCGGCGTGTACCGGGCGGCATGTCGATGGTGTGCTTGCGCAGCTGGAATTCACCCTGTGCGTTTTCCAGGTCGCTCCACACGCCATGCAGATGGATCGGGTGCTGCATCATGGTGTCGTTGACCAGCACGATGCGCATGCGCTCGCCGTAGTTCAGCCGAAGCGGCTCGGCACCGGCGAAGGGAATGCCATCGAACGACCAGGAGAACTTCTCCATGTGGCCGGTCAGGTGCAGCTCGATCTCGCGGCCAGGCTCGCGGCCGTCGGGGTCGTCAAACAGGCTGCGCATCGCACCATAGGTGAGCACCTGGCGGCCGTTGTCGCGCAGGCCGATGCCGGGGTCGTCCAGCTTCGGCTCGGTGGCCGAGCTCTGCATGTCCACCAGCGGGTTGTTGTGCTCGCTGGCCGGATGCTTTGGTGCCTTGCTGGCGGCATCGCCACCGCCGTGTGCGCCGTGACCCATGCTGGCGCCGCAGCCGCCTTCCATGCCCTTCATCGCCGCCATGTCGTGGCCGCCATGGCCACCGCCGCCCATGTCGTGGCCCATGTCGCTCATGGTCAGCAACGGGCGCGGGTCGCGTTGCGGAATCGGTGCCCGCAGGCCATGGCGCACCGCCAGCGTGCCGGCGGCATAACCGGTGCGGCCCATGTCCTGGCAGAAGATGGTGAAGGCATCCTGGCCGCTGGGTTCAACCAGTACGTCGTAGGTTTCGGCCGGGGCGATGCGGAACTCGTCGATGCTGACCGGATGGATGTACTGGCCATCGGCGGCGACCACGGTCATCTTCAGGCCGGGAATGCGCACGTCGAAGTAGGTCATCGACGCGCCGTTGATGAAGCGCAGCAGCACCTTTTCGCCACTGCGGAACAGCCCGGTCCAGTTGCCGGCCGGCGCAGTCCCGTTCATCAGGTAGGTGTAGGTGTGCGCGTTGATGTCGGAGATGTCGCTGGGCGTCATCCGCATCCGGCCCCACATGCCGCGGTCGGACAGCGCGGCCGACCAGCCATCGCGACGGGCGTCGCGCAGGAAGTCAGGCAGGGTGCGTTTGTAGTAGTTGTCGTGCTCGGCGAGCTTCTTCATGCGCCGGAACAGCGCGCCAGGATCCATGTCGGTCCAGTCGGACAGCATGATCACGTGCTCGCGGTCATGCCGGTAGGGTGCCGGCTCTGCCGGATCGATGATCAGCGCACCGTACAGCCCTGCCTGTTCCTGGAACAGCGAATGGCTGTGATACCAGTAGGTGCCGGACTGCTTGAGATCGAAGTGGTAGTGGTAGGTCTCGCCGGGGCCGATGCCGTTGAAGCTCAGGCCGGGCACGCCATCCATGTTGGCCGGCAGCAGGATGCCGTGCCAGTGGATGGAGGTGGGGTGCTGGCCGAGCGTGTTGCGCACGAACAGGTCCACGGTCTGGCCTTCGCGCCAGCGCAGGATCGGTGCCGGCAGCGAGCCGTTGACGGTGATCGCCGGGCGGGTGCGGCCGGTGAAGTTGGCCAGCGACTCGCCGATGGCCAGTTCGACGCGGGTATCGCTGATGACCGCCGGCGCGCCGGCCAGGCGTGGCGCGGCAGAGGCGGCAGCGAGCGCGCGCTGCGGGATGCTGGCCGCGGCGATGCCGGCGACCACGCCGCCAGCAGCGATGCCCTGCACGAACAGACGGCGCGACGGCATGGGCACAGCGCCCGGGCCGGGAGGAATACGGGTACTCATGGTGGTGACTCCAAACACGGAAGGACGCCAGCACAGGGCCGGCTTCAGTGCGCAGCGCGCACGAGGCGTGTTGGATCAGTTGATGGGAGGGCGTGAGATCGGCGGCAACAGTGGTGCCGGGCGGCCGTTGGCAGGCATCGGTTGCGGAGTCAGGGAAAGACCGGGGCCGGCCAGGAACGGCAGTGCCTGCACCGCCAGCAGCGGGTGCTGCGCGCAGCTGCGCACGCAGTCCTTGATCTGGCAGTGCGCGTCATGGGCGGGGGCCTTGGCCTGTGGCGCTTCGTCGGCGGTCATGCCGGCGTGGTGGTGGCAGTCCGCGTCGCCCTCGTCGGTCATCGCCGAGGTCATCGCGTGGGCCATGCGGCCCATTTCCTCGTGTCCGCTGGCCATGGCCGCGTTCAGCCCGTTGAGCAACAGGCTGAGCATGAGCACGACACGGAGCAGGGTCGAGGCGAGGGACATGGCGCTAATCTAGCGGCAAGTGGGCGGACATGCACATCCGGCTGAATGGCCGGTTCAAGGTTGGAGCAGCACCAGGCTGGGGCCGGGGCGCGCTCAACCTTCCTCGCGCACGATCTCCACCAGGCGCGGGCCATAGCGGCTGAGCTTGGTGCCGCCGATGCCACCGACCCGGGCCAGTTCGTCCAGCGAGGTCGGGCGCTGTTCGGCGATGTTGCGCAGGGTGCTGTCGTGGAAGATCACGAAGGCCGGCACGTTCTGCTCGCGCGCCAGCTCGGCGCGCAGGCCGCGCAGCGCGTTGAACAGGGCCAGGTCCTGCGGCAGCACCGACAGGCCGGTGCGCTGCGCGCTGCGTTCACGCCCGGCACTGGCACTGACCGCATCACGGCGCATGCTGATCTGGCGGCGACCGGTCAGTACATCGCGGCTGGCATCGGTCAGGCGCAGGCCGCCGTGTCCCTCGCTGTCCACTTCCAGCAGGCTGGCCGCCACCAACTGGCGGAACACGCTGCGCCAGGTGCGCGCATCCAGATCGCGGCCGATGGCGTAGGTGCTCAGCTTGTCGTGGCCCTGCTGCTTGACCTTTTCGTTCTCGCTGCCACGCAGGACGTCGATCAGGTGGCCGACGCCGAAGCGCTGGCCACTGCGGTACACACAGCTCAAGGCCTTCTGCGCGGGGATGGTGGCATCCCAAGCGGCCGGCGGGGTCAGGCAGTTGTCGCAGTTGCCGCAGGGTTTGGGATAGGTCTCGCCGAAGCCGGCCAGCAGCACCTGGCGGCGGCACTGCATCGATTCACAGTAGCCCAGCAGGTGGTCGAGCTTGGACCGCTCCAGCTGCTTGCGCTCCTCGCTGGCCTCGGACTGCTCGATCATCTGCTTGAGCAGTACTACATCGCCCAGGCCGTAGCAGAGCCAGGCTTCGGCGGCTTCGCCATCGCGGCCGGCGCGGCCGGTCTCCTGGTAATAGCCTTCCATCGACTTGGGAAGGTCGGTGTGGGCGACGAAGCGCACGTCCGGCTTGTCGATGCCCATGCCGAAGGCGATGGTCGCGCACATGACAATGCCGTCCTCACGCAGGAACCGGCGCTGGTTGTTGGCACGCACTTCCGAGGGCAGGCCGGCGTGGTAGGGCAGGGCGTTGAAACCCTGCGTGCACAGGAACTCGGCGGTTTCCTCCACCTTGCGCCGTGACATGCAGTAGACGATGCCGGCCTCGCTGCGATGGCTGCGCAGGAAATCGCTCAGCTGCTTGCGGGCGTTGTCCTTCTGCACCACGGTGTAGCGGATGTTGGGGCGGTCGAAGGAGCTGACGAAGTGGCGTGCTTCGGCCAGGTCCAGGCGCTCGGCGATCTCGCGCTGGGTCGGCGGGTCGGCGGTAGCGGTCAGGGCGATCCGCGGAATCTCCGGCCAACGCTCGTGCAGGACGGTCAGCTGCCGGTATTCGGGGCGGAAGTCGTGGCCCCATTGCGACACGCAATGGGCTTCGTCGATGGCGAACAGGGCGATCCGGCTGCGCGACAGCAGCGACAGGAAACGGCCGGTCAGCAGGCGTTCGGGGGCGACATAGAGCATGTCGAGCTCACCGGCGAGCAGTTCGCGTTCGACCCGGCCGGCCGTTTCGGCGTCCAGGGTCGAGTTCAGGAATTCGGCGCGCACACCGAGCTGGCGTAGGGCTTCGACCTGGTCCTGCATCAGTGCGATCAGCGGCGAGATGACGATGCCACAGCCGTCACGCAGCAGGGCGGGCACTTGGTAGCACAGTGATTTGCCGCCGCCGGTAGGCATCAGCACCAGGGCATCGTGACCGGCAGCCACATGCTCCACGATGTCCTGCTGCGGACCACGGAAATCGTCATAACCAAAGACGCGGCGGAGCAGGTCGTGCGCGGGACGGGAAGCCATCCGGCTAGTTTACCCCGGCGGGGGTTCGGCCGGGTTGCACCCGGCGCCTGCTACGAGCCAGAGCAACGTCAACGTCAACGTCAAAGGCAACAGCCGGCTCTGGGGTGATCCGTGGTTTGGCGGGGCGGTGTCGGAGTGCGGGGACGCCGCAAGTACGTCCCTGTAGGCTTGGCCGCGGCATCCATGCCGCGGACACCCCGCAATCCGACACCGCCCCGCCTTCGACAGTTTCCCGGTGACGGTCAGTAGATCCACGCCATGCGTGGATGAAATCTGTCAGATATCGACAAACAAAATGGGGTCGGATCCGTTTTCCTGCGGAAAACGGATCCGACCCCAAGCGCCGGCCCGACAGATCGCGGAGGTCTGTCAAGGGCGGGGTGGGTCCGGTTGCGGGGGCGTGAGCGCCATGGATGGCGCGACCGAGCCTCCATGGACGGATTCACGGCGTCCCCCGCAACCGGACCCACCCCGCCAACCCACAGGAACCCAGCTTTTGCTTCGGCCGTTGCTGTGGCAGTTGCCGTTGCCTGTGCCTCTGCGGGTGCAGGGCGCAGCCCTGCCGAGCCCCCCAAACTCTTACTGGAGCAGGGAACGCAGCATCCACGCGTACTTCTCGTGGGTCTGCAGGCGCTGGGTCATCAGATCCTCGGTCGGAGCGTCGTCTCCCTTGGCCGCCACATCCAGCACTTCACGTGCCGTACGGCATACCGCTTCGTTGGCGACCACCAACTGGCGTACCATTTCACGCCAGTCCGCACTGTCGGTCAGGCCCGGCTCCTCGACGATCGAGGTCAGCGCAGCAAATTCCCGGTAGGAGCCCGGGGCATTGAAGCCCAGTGCGCGGATGCGCTCGGCCACATCGTCCAGTGCCGCCCATTGTTCGGTGTACTGGGTCTCGAACATGGTGTGCAGCGAGTTGAACATCGAGCCGGTGACATTCCAGTGGAAGTTGTGGGTCTTCAGGTAGAGCGTGAACGCATCGGCCTGGAACCGCGCCAAACCGTCGGCGATCTTCTTGCGGTCGCCCTGGGTGATCCCGATATCGATGTTGGGGGCCGACGGCGCGGAAGCCGCAAGCTTCTGCTTGCCGGTCTTGGGCTTGGTCGTGCTCTTGGTCTTCGCCATGGGGTTCCTCCTTGTGGAATCGTTGGCCTTCACAGTAAATCAGTCTTGATGACTGGTCGCATTCAAAGTTTTAAACGAACCGATTGATGAACGCTATCGACAAAATGCCGCAGTCCCGCCAGCGCCAACAGCGTGTCGCCATCGATGGCGCCATGAGCCGCGACCGTGGACGATTGCTGGGAATGCTCTCGCGTTGCCAGGCCAAGCCACAGGATGCGGCGCTGGCCGCCAACTTCGAGCAGGCCTTGCAGGTTTCGGTGCAGCGCCGGCAGGCGCTGGCGCAACAACAGCCGGCCATTACTCTGGACCCACAGCTGCCGATTGCGCGTGAAGCCGAGACCATCACCCAGTTGATCCGCGACCATCAGGTGGTGGTGATCGCCGGTGAAACCGGCTCGGGCAAGACCACGCAGCTGCCGAAACTGTGCCTGGCCGCCGGCCGTGGCCAGGCGGGGATGATCGGCTGCACGCAGCCGCGACGGATCGCCGCACGTGCGGTGGCCAGCCGTGTCGCGCAGGAACTGCAGAGCGAACTGGGCCAGCTGGTCGGCTATCAGGTGCGCTTCAACGACAAGGTCGGCGAAGACACCCGCATCAAGTTCATGACCGACGGCATCCTGCTGGCAGAGATCGCCAGCGACCGCTGGTTGTCGAACTACGACACGATCATCGTCGACGAAGCGCACGAACGCAGCCTCAACATCGACTTCCTGCTCGGCTATCTCAAGCAGCTGCTGCGCAAGCGCCCGGACCTGAAGCTGATCGTCACGTCAGCGACCATCGACACCGAGCGTTTCGCCCAGCATTTCGACAACGCGCCGGTGATCAGCGTCGAAGGCCGCACCTATCCGGTGGAGGTGCGCTATCGCACGCTGGAAGGCGAGGGCGAAGAGCAGGGCGAACGCACGGTCAACGATGCCATCGTCTCGGCCATCGACGAAATCACCCGCCTGGATTCCCGTGGCGACGTGCTGATCTTCCTGCCGGGCGAGCGTGAGATCCGCGATGCGCACCAGTCGCTGGAGCGGCGCAAGTACCGCAACACCGAAGTACTGCCGCTGTACGCGCGGCTGTCCAACCAAGACCAGGACCGGGTGTTCAACCCTGGCCCGAACCGGCGCATCGTGCTGGCCACCAACGTGGCCGAGACCTCGCTGACGGTGCCGCGCATCCGCTATGTGGTCGACCCCGGTTTCGCCCGCGTCAAGCGTTACAGCCCGCGCAACAAGCTTGACCGCCTGCACATCGAGCCGATCTCGCAGGCCAGTGCCAACCAGCGCAAGGGCCGCTGTGGTCGCGTGGCCGAGGGCATCTGCTATCGCCTCTATGCCGAGGCCGATTTCCAGGCACGGCCGGAGTTCACCGATCCGGAAATCCGTCGTTCCAGCCTGGCCGGGGTGATCCTGCGCATGCTGCAGCTTGGCCTGGGCCGCATCGAGGACTTCCCGTTCCTCGAGGCGCCGGATGAGCGGGCCGTCGCTGATGGTTGGCAGCATCTGACCGAGCTGGGGGCGATCGACAGCGAGCGCCATCTGACCGCGATCGGCAAGCAGATGGCGCGCCTGCCGGTGGACGTGAAGCTGGCACGCATGCTGGTTGCCGCACAGGCGGCCGGTTGCCTGCGGCCGATGCTGGTGATCGCCTCGTTCCTGGGTATCCAGGATCCGCGCGAACGGCCGCCCGAAGCGCGTGGCGCCGCCGACAACGCACATGCGCAGTTCGCTGACGGCCGCTCCGAGTTCGTCGGTGTGCTGCGCCTGTGGGATGCCTATCGCCAGTCCCATGAGGATCTGACGCAATCAAAGCTGCGCGACTGGTGTGGCCGCCACTTCCTCGGCTTCCTGCGCATGCGCGAATGGCGCGAGCTGCACCGGCAGCTGCGCCTGCTGTGCGAGGAACTGGGCTGGAAAGAAGAGACCAATGAGGTATCGATGGCGCCGTTGCTGGCCGGCAGCAGTGCGCCGGCGCCGACGCGCGATGATGCCGCGGCGGTGAAGGCGACCCGTGGCCAGCTGCACCGTGCCGCGCGCCTGGCCCGCGAGGGCAAGGGCGAAACAGCGCCCGCGCCGGTCGCCGCTCGCGCGCAGAAGGACCAGGCGCCCGACGGCGGTGGTTACAGCGAACGCGTTCGCGCTGCTGCTTATCAGACCCTGCATCGGGCGCTGGTGGCGGGCCTGCCTACGCAGATCGGCCATCGCAGCGAAAAGGGCGATTTCCAGGCGCCACGCCAGCGCCGTTTCCTGCCGTTCCCCGGCTCGACGCTGTCCAAGCGGCCGCCGCCGTGGCTGCTGGCAGCCAACCTGCTGGATACGCAGAAGGTGTGGGGCATGACCCTGGCGGCAATCGAGGCGGACTGGGTGATTGCCGAACTGCCGCACCTGCTGCTGCGCAAGCATTTCGATCCGCACTGGTCGCGTGCACAGGGCCAGGTGCTGGCCTCCGAACAGATCAGCCTGTTCGGGCTGGTGCTGGCACCGAAGAAACCGGTGCATTACGGCCGCATCAATGCCGTCGAAGCGCACGACATCTTCGTGCGCCAGGCGCTGGTGACCGGTGAGATCAACACCCGCGCCAGCTTCGTGGCTGACAACCAGAAGGTGCTGGAGCAGGCGCGCGAGGAAGAAGCCAAGCTGCGCCGTGCCGGCATCGTCGCCGACGAGGACTGGCAGGCACGCTGGTATCTGGACCGGGTGCCGCCGCAGATCCATTCCGCGTCCGGGTTGGATGCGTGGTGGAAGGCGTTGCCGCCGGAACAGCGCAGGGGACTGAACTGGTCGCTGGTGGATCTGCTGCCGGGCGAAGGCAGCGAGCAGGAGCGCTACCCGAAGTACCTGGCATTGGGCCAGGCGCGGCTGCCGCTGCACTACCGCTTCGAACCCGGGGCCGAAGATGACGGCGTGACCCTGGACGTGCCGCTGCATCTGCTCAATGCACTGGATGCAGTGCAGTTGGGGTGGCTGGCGCCGGGTTTCGTTGCCGACAAGGCGGCGGCCTTGATCCGCAGCCTGCCCAAGGCGATGCGGCGCAACTACGTGCCGGCACCCGATTTCGCGCGCGCGTTCTACGAGGCCTTCCCACAGCCCAGCGCCGACGCGATCACCGGCGAGCTGGCGCGCTTCCTGTCCCGGGCAACCGGGGCAACCGTGGCCGCCACCGATTTCGAGCCCGGTTCCATCGAACCGCATCTGCACATGAACCTGCGCCTGCGCGATGAGCAGGGCAAGGTGCTGGCAACCTCGCGCGACCTCGAGGCGCTGCGTGCGAAGTTCGGCGGCCAGGCCGGCGATGCGTTCGCCGCACGTGCCGGGCGCGAAATGGCAGCCGATGGCCTGCGCACGTTCCCGGCCACGCCGATTCCGCTGCAGGTGCCGGGCGAAGCCGGTGTGCCGGCCTATCCCGCGCTGAAGGATGAGGGTGACAGCGTCGCATTGCGTATCTACGCCGATCGCCAACAGGCCGAGGAATTGCACCCGCTCGGCGTGCGCCGGCTGCTGGAGATCGGCCTGGGCGAGAAGATCAAGCAGGCACGCAAGCAGTTGCCGGTCGCAGCGAAAACCGGCCTGTTGTACGCCTCGATCGAAACCCAGGAACGCCTGCGTGGCGATCTGGTCGATGCGGCGCTGAATGCCGTGCTGGCTGATGGTCTGGGCGATATCCGCGATGCGGCGACATTCGAGCAGCGTCGTGAACACGCCGCAAAAACGCTGTTCGGCGAAGCCATGCAGCGGTTGAAGCTGGCCGAGTCGATCCTTGCCCTGGTGGCCGAGTTGAAGCCGATGCTGGAAGCGCCGTTGATGGGTTGGGCGCGCGGCAATCTGGATGACATGGAAGCGCAGTTGGTCGGGCTGATCCATCCGGGCTTCCTGCGTGACACGCCGGCCGATGCCCTGGCGCAGTACCCGCGCTACCTGAAAGCGATGATCCTGCGCACTGAACGCGCCAAGCGCGATCCGCCACGTGACCAGGCGCGCATGCTGGAACTGCATCCGTTCCTGGAGGCGTTGCAGGTGGGCGAGCAGCAGGGCCTGCGCGAGCGGCCGCAGTGGCAGGCACTGCGCTGGGACCTGGAAGAACTGAGGGTGTCGTTGTTCGCGCAGGAACTGGGCGCACGCACCGGCGTTTCAGCGAAGAAACTGGCGCAGCGGGTGGCCGCACTGCGCCAGGCCTCGTAACCCCCGGCCTGACCCCGCCGGGTGCTGACCGGCGGGGTGGGTGGAATGCCAGCCACGCATGGCGTGGATCTACTGCCGGTCTCGGCGGTAGCGGCCGATGGCGCCGTTACTTGGTGCGACGCACCTTGGGCTGGGTGTTCACACCTTCGACCTTCAGGTACCACACGCCCATCACCCCGGGGCTGATGCTGACCTTCGGCGATTGCTTGCGCACGCCGGAAACCGAGGTGGTATCGGTCTGTTCCCATTGCTGGCCATTGTCCAGCACGTAGATCCGGCCCTTGCCGAAACCGCGGAACTCGCCCTGCAGCACGCCGCTGATCGGCTCGTTGCTGCCGAAGTCGAAGAAGCCGCGGTTCTTCACGATCACTTCCTGGCGACCTTCCTCGCGCGCTTCTTCGCGCACCGCAGCGACGGCTTCGGTGGTGGCGGCTTCAACCTTGCCCTGCAGCCAGCGGTTCAGCGTCGCCAGCTCGGCGGCATTGAGTTTGTCCAGGCCGGCGGCCTTGAATTCGGTCGCTGACATCTGCTGCTGCAGGTCACCCTGCACCACGCGCTGGGCCAGCGCGGGTGCCGACAGGGACAGCAGTACGGCGGCACAGGCCAGAAGGTGCGGGCGGAAAGGCAGGGTGATCGAAGGCATGGCGGAACTCTCCCGTGGATGTCGGCGAGTGTAGCGGCATGTCCACATTCCCGGCGATGGTGGCCGCGGCGATTGTTCCTGAACGGCTGCGGCGCTAGTGTAGGGGCTTCCATCTTGCCTGCTCGATGCTGTGAACCGCGCTTCCGTCCCCGGCCTGGATGCCTTGTTGAACCGTCCCTCGGCAGCCGTGCTGCCTGCTCCGCTGCGCCAGGCCCTGCGCGGGCACTGGGAAGCGCCGGACTGCGACCCGCAGATGCGTGCCAGCTGGTCGGTGCTGGGCGATACCCTGGACGCGCTGGCAATGCTCTCGGCAGACGAGGGCGCCGTGGTGGCGGCCCTGCTGTTCGATCTGCCGGGTCTGCGCGTCCACCTCGATGCACTGCCGCTGGGCAGCCACAAAGCGGCGGTGATCGGTCTGCTCGATGGACAGGATGCGGCCGATCCCGTTTGGGCACTGCATGCCGGTCGCGAGGCAGGCCGCAACAGCGAAGGCCTGCGCCGGTTGTTGCTGGCCATCATCCGCGACCTGCGGGTGGTGCCGATCCTGCTGGCCCGGCAGTTGGCGCGCATGCGCGCGGCCGACAAGCTCGATGAGGAGCAGCGCCGCGCGCTGGCCCAGTTGACCCGCGACATCCATGCGCCGCTGGCCAACCGGCTCGGCATCTGGCAGTTGAAGTGGGAACTGGAAGACCTGGCGTTTCGCCACCTGGAGCCGGAAACCTACCGGCGCATCGCGCGCGAGGTCGATGAGACCCGCATCGCCCGCGAGCGCTACGTCGAGAACGTGAAGAAGGTGCTGTCGCGCGAACTGGGCGTGCAGGGCATCCGCGCCGAGGTCAGTGGCCGGCCCAAGCACATCTACAGCATCTGGCGGAAGATGCAGAAGAAGCGCCTGGCATTCGATCAGTTGTATGACATCCGTGCGGTACGGGTGATGGTCGACGACGTCGCCGCCTGCTACGCCGCGCTCGGCGTGGTGCATGCGCTGTGGGCACCGGTGCCGAGCGAGTTCGACGATTACATCGCCCGGCCCAAGGCCAACGATTACCGCTCGCTGCACACGGCGGTGGTTGGCCCGGAAGGGCGCACCATCGAGGTGCAGATCCGCACCCACGACATGCACGCGCAGGCCGAGCTGGGCGTGGCCGCGCACTGGAAATACAAGGAAGGCGGCAGGGGCGCGGAGAAGTCGTTCGATCGCAAGATCACCTGGATGCGGCAGCTGCTGGAGCAGGCGCAGGACGGGCAGGGCAATGAACTGGCCGGCGCGCTCGATGCCGAGCTGACCGAGGACCGGGTCTACGCGCTGACCCCGAAGGACGAGGTGCTGGACCTGCCGCAAGGTGCCACACCGCTGGATTTTGCCTACCAGGTGCACACCATGGTCGGGCACCGCTGCCGTGGCGCCAAGGTCAACGGTCGCATCGTGCCGTTGACCTACCGCCTGCGCAGCGGTGACCGGGTCGAGATCCTGACCGGCAAGGAGGCCGACCCGCGCCGCGACTGGCTGATGCCGGCCAACGGGTTCCTGGCCAGCAACCGCTCGCGCGAGAAGGTGCGCAGCTGGTTCCACAAGCTGGACCGTGCGCGCAACGTGCAGGCGGGGCGCGAGCTGCTGGAGCGCGAACTGAAGCGGCTGGGCCTGCAGCATTCGGACCTGTCCGCAGCGGCGAAGAAGTTCCATGCCGACAGTGTCGACGACCTCTATATCCAGGTCGCCCTGGGCGATACCGGCCCCAACCAGGTCAGCCGTTCGCTGCTGGAGGCCGAGCGTGCGGCCAGCCAGCCGGCGCCGACGTCGGCCCTGCCGCGGCCGACCGCGCGCCGCGAGAACCTGGGCAAGTCCAAGTTCACCGTACAGGGCGTGGGCAACCTGCTGGTGCAGCTGGCGCGCTGCTGCCAGCCGGTGGCGGGCGAACCGATTGTCGGCTACCTGACCCGTAGCCGGGGTGTCACGGTGCATCGTGCAGACTGCGTGGCCCTGGCGCGGCTGGCTGCGACCAGCCCGCAGCGGATCCTGCCGGTGGAATGGGGCCAGGCCGGCGGTGGCTATGAAGTGGACGTGGTGGTCGACGCAGTGGACCGCCGCTGGCTGCTGAAGGACATCACCAACCTGATCGCACAGGAAGACGCCTACGTGCTGGACATCCACAGCGACAACGTCCGCAACAGTGGCCGCGCGCATCTGCGCCTGCGGCTGAAGGTCAGTGACTACGGCCAGCTGTCGAATCTGCTGGGCAAGCTCGATGCGTTGCCCGGTGTCAGCGAGGCGCGTCGTCTGGGCTGAGCTTCACGCTGCCCCGGCTACCCTGCACGCATGGAACGCGAGCCCCCGCATCGCTCACACGGCGCCGCACATCCGGCGCTCGATCGCGTTCGCCGCGAAAGCCGCTGGTGGTGGCTGCAGGCGCGCCATGCGCGCCGGGTGTGGCGTTGGGCGCTGTTGGCTGCTGCAGCCGTGTTCGTTCTGCTGGTGCTGGTGCGCAAGCCGCTGGCCGACTGGTTCTGGGATGAGCCACAGATAGAACAACTGCTGGCCGAGGGCGATCGCGCGCTGGCCGAAGGGCGCCTGACTGCGGGCGACGGCAGTGGCGCGCGCGAACGCTACCAGGCGGTACTGGCTTTGGACGGCGACCGCCCGCAGGCGCGGCAGGGCCTGGCCCGTACCGGCGCGGCAGCGTTGCAGCAGTCGCGTGAGCGGCTGCAGGCGGGCGACCTCGACGGCTGCGCGCAGGCGCTGGCGTTGGCGCGTGAGCTGCAGGTGCCGCGCGCCGAAGCGGATGCGGTGGCCAAGCAACTGCAGGCGCGTCGTCGCGCCGGCGCTGGCATCGGCGCGTTGCTTGCACAGGCCCGCAATGCCTTTGCAGCGGGGCGGCTGGACGACGGCGACAGCAGTGCGTTGCCGTTGTTCCAGCGTGTGCTGGCGCTGCAACCGGACAACCTGCCTGCGCTGGAAGGTCGCGAGGATGCATTGAGCGACCTGCTGCAGCAGGCGCGTGCACAGGCTGCGCGCGGCGAACTGACCACGGCGGCTGCGATCCTGCAGCGTGCACGCCAGTTCGATGCAGGTCATTCCGAGCTTCCTGCCAGCCAGGAAGCACTGGCCCAGGCCGTCGACCAGCGGCTGCAGCAGGGCCAGCGCGCGCTCAAACGGCAGCAGCTGGAGATGGCCGCAGACAGTTTCCAGGCCGTGCTGGCGGTCACGTCCGATGATCCCACTGCACTGCGTGGGCGCGAGCAGACCGTCCAGGCATTGCTGGCGCGCAGCCAGAAGCGGGCCGACGATTTCCAGTTCGAGGCGGCCGACAAGGACGCCGCGCTCGCGGCAGATCTGGGCGCCTCGCAAGCGGCGCAGCAGCAGCTGGCACAGCGCCTGCAGCGTGCGCGGCAGGCACGCCAGTCGTTGCAGCAGCCGGGCATCAGCGCTGCCCAGCGTGAGCGCCAGCTGCGTGATCGACTGCGCCAGATCGATCGCGCCGAGCGTGCCGGGCGGTGGATCAGCCCCCCCGGTCACAGCGCCTTCGATGCGCTGCGTGAAGCGCAGGCACTGGCACCGCGCGACAGCCGGGTCAAGGCGGCGGCAGCGCGTCTGCTGCCCGCCAGCAGGTCCTGCTTCGATGACAACCTGCGACAGAACCGGGTGCAGGCTGCGGGCGCCTGCCTGCAGGCCTGGCAGACGCTGGCGCCGACCGCCGCAGGATTGCCCGATGCGCGTTCGCGCCTGGCACAGCGCTGGCTGGCGATCGGCAGCGAACGGCTGGGTCGCGGGGATGTGGAATTTGCCGCCTCGGCCGTGGAGCAGGTGCGGCGGCTGCAGCCGGATCTGGCCGAGCTTGCCGCGTTCGAGGACCGCCTGCGGCACGCAGGCGGCCACATCGACTAGTCGAAGAACACGCGCTGCACGGTTGCCGATGCGGCATCCAGCGAGAAATGCTCGGCCACGTTGGCCAGGCCAGCGGCGGCCAGCTGCTGCCAGAGAACGGGGTCCTGGTACAGGCGGACCACCGCATCGGCAAAGCCCGCTGCATCGTCGGCCACCAGCACATCCTGGCCGGCACGCAGGTGCATGCCTTCCACCGCGCAGGTGGTGCCGACCACGGGCTGGCCATGAGCCATGCTCAGGTTGATCTTGCCCTTCACGCCGGCGCCGAAACGCAGCGGCGCGATAGCAATGCGGCCACCGTCCATGTACGGAACAATGTCTTCAACGAAGCCATGCATCACTACGCCCGGCTGGGTAGCAGCCAGGGCAAGCAGCGTGTCCGGTGCGCCGGCACCGATGCAATGCAGGTGCACCTGCGGCAGCGCAGCGCGGATGTGCGGGAATACGTCGCCGATGAACCACTCCATCGCGTCCAGGTTCGGCGGATGGCGGAAGCCGCCGACGAACACCAGGTCGTGGCGCTGCGCGAACGGCGCGCCCGCGCCTGCAACTTCATGCAGGTTGGAAATCAGCTCTACCCGCACCTGGGGTGCATCGGCCTGCAGTTGCTCGCGCTCGGCAGCGCTGACCAGTACGGTGATATCGCACTGGTCCATCACTGCCAGTTCGCTGGCGCGGGTGCGTTCGGCGTTGCGCAGCAGGCCAGCATCGCCCGCCACTTCCGCACCACGGCGTTCGCGCAGGTAGTGCAGGTCGACGGTGTCGAACACGGTGCGGGCCTGTGGTGCATAGCGTTTGAGCAGCGGCAGGCATTCGTTGGCGACGTGGTGGCGCACCATCATCACCACGTTGAAGCGGGCGCCGTGGCTGCGCAGCCAGCCTGCAACACCGTCCAGGAAGGGCGTGTACCAGACTTCCACGCCCATCCGCTGCAGGGCTTCGGTCGCCACGCCGCCGTGTTCGCGCCGGGTGGGCACGAACACCACGTGGGCGCCGCCCTGCAGCAGCAGGCGGATCAGGTTGACCTGCCGCAGGGAGCCGGAGTCGCGTTCCGGGCGCGGCACTTCCTCGTCGAGGATCAGCACCTGGCGACGGCCGCGCAGCAGCAGCGCCGGCGAGGGCACTTCGCCGACCTTCGGATGGGAGGCCAGTTCAGCGGCCCATCTGGCTGCGAAAATGCCCTGGTTGCGTACCTGATAGGCCTTCACACCGCTGCCGGTATCGGTGCCGTTGCTGGTGCCTTCATCGTGGATCACCCGGCTGGCCGGCTGCACCAGCACGCGCAGGCCCTGTGCACGCACGCGGAAAGCCAGGTCGGTGTCTTCGTAGTAGGCGGGCTTGTAGCGGGTATCGAAGCCGCCCAGTTGTTGCCACAGTGCGAGGGGCAGCATCAGCGCGGCGCCGGAGCAGTAGTCGACGTCGCGCAGGCTGGCGAAGCGGGGATCATCGGCCGCTTCGAAACGGCCGTAGCTCCAGCCACTGCCATCGCCGAAGATCACCCCGCCCGATTCCTGCAGGCGGCCGTCGGGGTACAGCAGCTGGCTGCCGACCAGGCCGGCATCGGCGACGGTCGCAAAGGTGTCCAGCAATGCCTCCAGCCAGCCCGGCTGCGGCACCGTATCGTTGTTGAGCAGCACCACGTAACGACCGCGCGTGCGCGACACGCCGTCGTTGCAGGCCTCGATGAAGCCACCGTTGCGCTCGCGCACTTCGTAGCGCAGGCCGCTGATCTGCGGCATCCACTGCGCCGTTGCGTCGCTGCTGCCGTCGTCCACCACGAGGATCTCGCAGGCCACCGACGGCGGGTGCGCGGCCAGGGCGCGCAGGCAGGCCAGGGTATGGTCGACGTGGTTGTAGACCGGAATGACGATGCTGACGTCCGGCGTATCGCTGGTGGGCACCGCGAAGGGAGCGAACGGCTGTGCCGGTGGCAGGTACAGCGGTTTGCGCGGTGCTGGAACGGCGCGCTGGGTGTGCACCCGGACCCGCTGCCAGGTGGCCCGCCAGCCGCGGGTACGCAGGCTGGCCAGGCTGCGGCGGGCCAGCCCGGTCAGGCGATTGATCAGGTAGCGGATTTCGGCCAGGGACATCGCCATCCGGTTGCAACTCCAGCTTAAGCAGGGGGGCCGGGAGAATTCGCCTGCCGCAGCGGCTGGGGTAGACTCGCCAGACCCTACATTGTCGCATTCCCGTGCCCCGACGCTACGATTCAGACGATATCGACGATTTCGACGACGACCAGCAGGACACCGGTCCGCTCTGGCGGCGCCGGCTGATCACCTGGAGCATGGCGGCGGTCGCGTTGGGATTGGGTTTCCTGATCCCCTATACGCTGTACCTGAACCAACAGGTGACGCAACGTTTCGGTGAACTGCGCTGGCAGATCCCGACGCGCGTCTATGCACGCCCGCTGGTGCTGTTGCCCGGCAAGGCGATGGATGCGGCGACCCTGAAGACCGAACTGGCCGCCTCGGCCTATCGCGATGATGGCCAGGGCAAGGAACCGGCAACCTATGCGGTGCAGGGCGGGCGCTTCGTCATCTCCAGCCGTGGCTACAACGATGTTGATGGCCAGGTCGCGGCGCGTCGGGTCGAGCTGTCGCTGTCCGGCGGCAGCATCGCATCGTTGCGTGACGCCGACAGCCGCAAGGCGCTGAAGGCAGCCCGCATGGATCCTGCGCGCATCGCCACGCTGTATGGGCAGAAGCAGGAAGAGCGCCGCCTGATCCGCATGAACGAGGCCCCGGACCTGTTGGTCACTGGTCTGCAGGCGGTCGAGGACAAGGACTTCAACCGCCATCACGGCATCGATCTGTCCGGTATCGCGCGCGCGGTCTGGGTGACCGTCCGCTCCGGTGGGCAGAGCCGCCAGGGCGCTTCCACCCTGACCCAGCAGCTGGCCCGCAGTGGCCTGTTGGGTATCGGCAAGGAACAGACCTATACCCGCAAGTTCAACGAAGTGCTCTATGCGTTGATCATGGAAGCGCGCTATGACAAGCGCACCATCTTCGAGGCCTACCTCAACCAGGTGTATCTGGGCCAGCGCGGCAGCCAGGCGATCCACGGCATGTCCTCTGGTGCCGAGTTCTGGTTCGGCCGTGATCTCTCCTCGCTGGAAACCGAGCAGATCGCGCTGTTGATCGGCCTGGTCAAGGGGCCGTCCTACTACGATCCGCGGCGCAATCCCGAGCGCGCGCTGGACCGTCGCAACTTCGTGCTGGGCAAACTGCACGAGGCGACCCTGATCGATGATGCCGAGTACCAGCGTGCGTTGAAGGCGCCGCTGGGCGTGCCCAAGACCCCGGGCCTGGTGGCAGCCAACCGCTTCCCGGCCTACGTCGACCTGGTGCGTCGCCAGCTTGCCCACGACTATCCGGAATCGGCCCTGCAGGGCGCCGGCCTGAGCGTGATGAGCGGCATGTCGCCGTCCGCGCAGGCCTATGCCGAAGGTGCGGTCACGCGCACCATCAAGTCGCTGGAAAGCAAGCGTCGCCCCGAGCTGCAGGCCGGCCTGGTGATGACCGACGTGCACAACGGCGACGTGGTGGCGGTGATCGGCAGCCGCGACGTGTCCGAGGTCGGCTTCAACCGCGCCATCGAGGCGCAGCGCCCGGTCGGTTCGCTGCTCAAGCCGTTCGTGTACCTGCTGGCACTGGCGCAGCCGGAACGCTATTCGCTGGCCAGCTGGGTCGACGATTCACCGGTGACCGTGCAGCTTGGCCGCGGCCGCAACTGGAACCCAGGCAATGCGGACAACCGCAGCCATGGCACCGTGCGCCTGATCGACGCGCTGGCCCATTCCTACAACCAGGCCACGGTACGCGTGGGCATGCAGGTCGGCCCGGAGCGGGTGACCCAGCTGATCCATGTGCTGGCCGGCATCAAGGCCGAACCCAATCCGGCGGTGATCCTCGGCTCGACCGACCAGAGCCCGTACGCGATGGCGCAGCTGTACCAGTTCCTGGCATCGGGCGGCGAGATCCAGCCGCTGCACGCGGTGCGTGGCGTCCTTGATCCGCAGGGCAAGCTGCTCAAGCGCTACGACAAGACCCCGGCACCGGCACAGGAAGGTGACTCGATTGCCGCCAACCTGATCAGCATCGGCCTGCAGCAGGTGGTGGCCAGTGGTACCGCGCAACGCTTGAATGCCGATGGCCTGGGCCGCCTGCAGCCGGCCGGCAAGACCGGCACCACCAACGATGGCCGCGACAGCTGGTATGCCGGTTACACCGGCGATCATCTGGCGGTGATCTGGATGGGCAACGACCAGAACGAACAGGCCGGTCTGTACGGCGCCACCGGCGCGATGCGGGTGTGGTCGGGCATCTTCCAGCGCCTGCCGACGGCGCCGTTGAAGGTCAGCAACAAGGGCCTCGATTGGCAGCCGGTTGCCGCTACGGGTACCAACAGCACCGATGAAGGCTGCCCGGGCGCGAGGCGATTCCCGTTCGTGGTGGGTTATGCGCCTGCGTATGAACCGTGTGCACCGGCGCCCTTGCCGGACGCGCAGGGCGGTGCGGAAGGCGAGGGCGGCGGCTGGCGCAGCTGGTTCGGCCTTGACCGTAAACCGGAACCCGCCGCTGAACCTGCCGCCGCACCCGCTGCAGCGACTCCTCCTCCAAGCCGATGATGCCGATGACTATCCGTTCGCTGTTCCAGCCCCTGGTCCTGAGTGGCCTCGCCCTGGCCTTGGCGGCCTGCGTGAGCAGCGCGCCGCAAGTGGTCAAGCCGGTGGACACCACCACGCCCGCACAGCGGCTGGCAGCCGTGGAAGCAGCCGCCGGCCCGGATGACAAGGAACTGTCGGTGCAGCCATTACGCGATTCGCAGGTCGAGGATCTGCGGCAGACGGCGCTGACCCAGCGCCGGGCCAACGACCTGGCGGGCGCGGCTGGCAGCCTGGACCAGGCGTTGCAGATCGTGGCCGGTGATCCGTCGGTACTGCAGGAACGCGCGGAACTGGCGCTGCTGCAGGGCAAGTGGGCAGAGGCGGAAACGTTCGCGCGCAAGGCCGTTGACCTGGGTTCGAAGACGGGGCCGCTGTGCCGCCGGCACTGGGCGACGATCGAGCAGGCGCGGCTGGCGCGGGGCGAGAAGGAGAATGCGGTGTCCGCGCATGCGCAGATTGAAGGTTGCACGGTGCCGGGGATCAAGCGCTACTGAGGTATTCCCCTCCATCGGGCGCTGCCCCCTCTGCGGCGGGCGGGCTGATGGTCTGATGCGGGTTGGCCGGGTGGATGGACTGGGCAGGGGGCGCTGCAAGTACGTCCCTGTAAGCTCGGTCGCCGCATCCATGCGGCTCACGCCCCGGCCCAGCCCATCCACCCGGCCACGGACAGTTTCCTGCGGCCGCCGCAGGCAAGAACAAAATCAAACTCAAACGCGGGTCGCGCGCTGCGCGCACTCGCTGAGGGGTCGGAGCCGTTTTCCGCAGGAAAACGGCTCCGACCCCTTCTACTTTCCCCGTTACACCAACCGCTTTTGCTCCGCCTCTGCCTCCCGTCACCGGGAAACTGTCGAGGGTGGGTGGGGCAGGGAAGGCAGGACCGTTGGCGCCACGGATGGCGCCATCGAGCCCCATGGATGGGTTTACGGCGTGTCCTGCCTGCCCTGCCCCACCCACCCCAGCACGTAGCAACCCAGAGCCATGAACAAACGCTGTTGCCGATGCCGTTGCTGTTGCCTGTGCCCCGGCCTGAAACGGGTGCCGGGCAGCGCCCGGCCGGGTATCCTTTCCATCTGATGTCCGACCTTGTCCATGCCAGCCGCGAAGCCCTCAGCGAAGGCGGCGCGCTCGCCTCCCATCTGGATGCGTTCGTTCCGCGTCCTGCGCAGCTGCGCCTGACCGAGGCCATTGCCGCGTCAATGCAGCAGCGCGACCTGCTACTCGCCGAGGCCGGTACCGGCACCGGCAAGACCTTTGCCTATCTGGTGCCGGTGCTGCTGTCCGGAATGCGCACCATCATTTCCACCGGTACCCGCGCGCTGCAGGACCAGCTCTATCACCGTGACCTGCCGCGCGTGCGCCAGGCGCTGGGCGTCGGACTGCGCAGCGCGTTGCTGAAGGGACGCAGCAACTACCTGTGCCGCTATCGCCTGCAGCAGGCACGCGGCGAGCCGCGCTTTTCCAGCCCCGAACAGGCGGCGCAGTTCCAGCGCATCCTGGCCTGGTCCGGGCGCTCGGATTCGGGCGATATCGCTGAACTCGATGGCTTGGCCGATGACTCGCCGCTGCTGCCGATGGTCACCTCTACCGTCGACAACTGCTTGGGCAACGAGTGTCCCTTCTGGGATGACTGCTTCGTCGTGCGTGCTCGCCAGCGTGCTCAGGCCGCCGACCTGGTCGTGGTCAACCACCACCTGCTGCTCGCCGATCTCGCGCTGAAGCAGGAGGGCTTCGGCGAACTGCTGCCGGGTGCGCAGGCCTTCGTCATCGACGAGGCCCATCAGTTGCCCGAGCTGGCCGCGCAGTTCTTCGGTGAGGGCTTCGGCATGCGCCCCTGGCAGGAGCTGGGCCGTGACTGTCTGGTTGAAGCGCGCGGCGTGGGTGGCGTGCAGTCGGCATTGCAGGAACCGGTCGATCATCTGCAGCAGGCCTTGTCTGCGCTGCGTGCTGCGATGGAAGGCTTGCCCGCGCGCGGTACGCAGTGGCGGGCGTTGGCGATGCCGCAGGTACGCGAAGGTTTCGATGCGGTGATGTCCCGTCTGGTGGTGCTGGAGCAGGCATTGCAGCCGTTGCGTGAAGCCGCTGCCGGCCTGGATGCCTGCCATGCGCGCGCGCGTGAGGCGATCTCGCGGCTGGGCCGTTGGCTGGGCGATGAAGAACCCGCGCTCGACTTCGATGCCGATCCCGCCGAAGCGACCGCCACCGCCGGCGATGTGCTCTGGTACGAGTTGACCCCGCGCGGTTTCCGCTGCCAGCGCACGCCGATGGATGTGTCCGCGCCGCTGCGCGAGCATCGCGAGCGCAGCCATGCCGCCTGGATTTTCACCTCGGCCACGCTGACCGTTGGCGGTGGCTTCGAGCACATCGCCACGCGCCTGGGCCTGGACGATCCACAGACGCTGGTACAGCCCAGCCCGTTCAACTGGCCCGAGCAGGCACTGTGCTACCTGCCTGAAGGCTTGCCCGATCCGGCTGCACGCGGTTTCGGAACCGCACTGATCCAGGTGTTGCGCCCGGTGCTGCAGGCGTCGCAGGGCAGGGCGTTCCTGTTGTTCGCTTCGCATCGTGCGCTGCGCGAAGCAGCCGAGGCATTGCGTGATGGACCCTGGCCGCTGTTCGTGCAGGGCGAAGCGCCGCGCGCGACCCTGCTGCAGCGTTTCCGTGAATCCGGCAATGGCGTGCTGCTGGGGTCGGCCAGCTTCCGCGAGGGCGTGGATGTGGTCGGCGAGGCCTTGAGCGTGGTGGTGATCGACAAGCTGCCCTTCGCCACGCCCGATGATCCGGTGTATGAAGCGCGGTTGGAGGCAATCCGTACCCAGGGTGGCAATCCGTTCCGCGACGAGCAGTTGCCGCAGGCGGTCATTGCCCTGAAGCAGGGTGTCGGCCGCCTGATCCGCAGCGAGACCGACCGTGGCGTGCTGGTGCTGTGCGACCCGCGCCTGCTCAACCGGGGCTATGGCAAGGTCTTCCTGCAGTCGCTGCCGCCGTTCCGGCGAACCCGGGCACTGGCCGATGTGCAGGCCTTCTTTGCGCCACAATGGGCGCCCGTGGCAGATGCCGCAGCCCCGACCACCCCCGTGGCGGGCCCGGAGCCGGCTCCCGGTGCCACGTTCCCCCTGTTCTGACCCGATCCGATGAAACTGCTCGCCTTTGAAACCGCCACCGAAGCCTGTTCCGTAGCCCTGCATGTCGATGGGCAGGTACTGGAACGCTTCGAGATCGCTCCCCGCCGGCATGCCGAACTGAGTCTGCCGTGGGCGGAAGAGTTGCTGGCCGAGGCCGGCATCAGCCGCCGCCAGCTGGACGGCATCGCGCTCAGTCGCGGCCCCGGTGCGTTCACCGGTGTGCGCCTGGCGATCGCCTTGGCGCAGGGCATCGCGCTGGCGCTGGATCGTCCGTTGCTGCCGGTGTCGACGCTGCAGGTGCTGGCACTGCGCGCGCCGACGGAAGAGAAACAGATCCTGTCGGCGATCGATGCGCGGATGGGCGAGTTGTACGTGGCACGCTTCGAACGCGTGGATGGACTGCCGGTGGCGCGTGACGCCGAGCGCGTGTGCGTACCGACGGCGGTGTCGTTGCCGGAAGATGCATCCGTCTACGGCGTTGGCACTGGTTTTGCCGCCGCTGAGGGCGCATTGGTCGCGCAGCTGGGTGCGGGTCTGCGCCGCTTCGATGCGACGGCGCTGCCGCACGCGGCAGATGTGCTGGCACTGGCGGTACCGGCGTTCGCTCGCGGCGAAGGCATCGTAGCGGAGAAGGTCGAGCCGGCGTACCTGCGTGACAACGTGGCGCTGACGCTGGTCGAGCAACAGGCCGCGCGGGACGCCAAGGCGAAGGCCAACGGCTGAGCCCCTCGTGGTTTGGTTTGTCGCGTAGATCAAAAGCCGTGGGTTGGCCCGGGCGGGTGGGCTGCGCAGGGGACGCCGTGAATACGTCCCTGTAGGCTCGGGCGCGCCATCCATGGCGCTTACGCCCCTGCGCAACCCACCCGCCCGGCCACGGACAGTTTCCGTGCGCGTCCGCCACGGAAAATCAAAAAAATCAAATTCAAAAGCCGGTCGCTTCGCTCACATCCACGCATGGCGTGGATCTACCGTGCAGGCATGGCGTGGATACGTCGTGTCGACCAAGGTCGACAGCTACCAACAGCGGGGCGACGATGCGCCGCGATCTGTCAGAGGTGGGGCGGTGTCGGGTGGCGGGGTATCCGCGGCATGGATGCCGCGGCTAAGCCTACAGGGATGTACTTGCGGCGTCCCCGCCGCCCGACACCGCCCCGCCAAGCTTCAGTACACCGGCCGCCGCTTCTGCTGTTGCCTCGGCGGGTCCCCGGGCCGCAGGCCCGGGCAGAAACCCTTACCGGTCGTCGCGCAGTTCGCCGCCCGGCAGGAACACCCACGTGCGCGTGACCTGCAGGATGTCGATCTGATCGTCGCTGTCGGGCAACGGCGGGAACGGTTGCGCCAGCTGGATCACCCGCAGCGCGGCCTCGTCCAGCAGCGGCGTGCCGCTGGACTTCAACACCCGACTGCTTTCCACGCTGCCGTCGCGGCGCACCCCCACGCTGATCACCACCTGCCCGCCCAGCCGGCGCTGCCGCGCTTCGTCGGGGTAGTTCAGGTTGCCGACCTGCTCGGCGCGGTCCACCCACGCACGCAGATAACTGGCGTAGGCGTATTCGCGCGTACTGGCCGAAACGAATTTCCGGTTCGGGCGCTTGGCGTACTGCGCCGAACGCAGGTGTACTTCCGCCGCCAGCCGCGCCATTTCAGCATCACGCTGTTCGCGTGCGGTCAGTGGTGCATCCGGCGTGGGCTGCAACGGGGTAGGGCGCGACTGCGCCAGGGCCACCGTGTCCTGGCCATTGCGGCTGCTGACCACGCGCGCCTGCGGCGGCGGCACCGGTGCTGCCGGCTGTTGCTGCTGGGGTACCGGGCTGATGCCTGACTGTGCCTGCGGCACGATGCCGGCCTGGTTGTCGCGAGGGCGCTGCGCACGATCATGTTCGCCACCGCCCTCCTGGCTGGCGGCGGCCAGGAAATCCGCCTGCTTCGGGGTCAACGCGGTGCGGGTCTGGCTGAAGATCACTTCCAGGGTCGGCACCAGTGGCGCATCGCCTTTCACGGCAAAACCGACCCCGAGGATCAGCAGGGCGTGCACCAGCACCGACAGGGCGATGGTGGCGCCCAGCCGCTGCGCTTCACGCGGCGGCGGGGCGAGGACGGCAGGTGCGGCATCCATCAGTGCAGATCGGCCTCGATCGCGTCGAACAGGGTGCCGGCGATGTTCAGGCCGTACTGCGCGTCCAGTTCACGCACGCAGGTCGGGCTGGTCACGTTGACCTCGGTCAGGAAGTCACCGATGACGTCCAGGCCGACGAAACGCATGCCACGACGCTTCATCTCCGGGCCGACCTGGGCGGCGATCCAGCGGTCGCGTTCGCTCAGCGGACGGCCTTCGCCACGGCCACCGGCGGCCAGGTTGCCGCGGAACTCATCGCCCTGCGGAATGCGCGCCAGGCAGTAGTCGACCGGCTCGCCGTCGACCAGCAGGATGCGCTTGTCGCCGGCGGTGATGTCGGGGATGAACTTCTGCGCCAGGGCCAGCTTGCGGCCGCCGTCGGTCAGCGTTTCCAGGATCACGTTCAGGTTGGGGTCGCCCTGGCCGCTGCGGAAGATCGAGCGCCCACCCATGCCATCCAGCGGCTTCAGCACGGCCTGGCCGTGTTCCAGCGCGAAGGCCTTCAGCGCCTTGGCATCGCGGCTGACCAGGGTCGGCGGGCAGCACTGCGGGAACAGCAGCGCGGCCAGCTTCTCGTTGTAGTCGCGCAGGCCCTGCGGGTTGTTGACTACGCAGGCACCGGCGGCGGCAGCAACATCCAGTACCTGGGTGTCGTAGACGTACTCGGCGTCGACCGGTGGGTCCTTGCGCATCAGCACGACCTGGCCGGGGCCGAATTCAGTCCGGCTGAATGCGCCCAGCTCGTACCAGCCGGCCGGGTCGTCGCGCACCTGCAGGGGGGCGGTCCAGGCCACGGCCACCCCGCCTTCCAGCGCCAGCCCACCCGGGCGCACGTAGTGCAGGGCGTGGCCGCGGCGCTGGGCTTCCAGCAGCATGGCGAACGTGGTGTCCTTGGCGATCTTGATGTGGGCGATGGGATCCATCACCACGATGACGTTCAACGGCATGGGCGCACCTGTCAGGCAAGGCGTTGATGGTAGCGGCAACGCCGGCCGTGCGCCTCCCCGGCGATATGCAACGCAGCGTCCCTTGCCGGGCTGCGCAGTGATTGCCAATCCGGTCACGTTCAGCCCGGCGCCACGCCCCGCGCCGCGGACCGCCCTTGAAGCGGGCGCGGGAAGTGCGATATAGATACGCTTTCGCAGCGGCTCCCGCCAAAGATTGGGCCGCGCGCTTGGGGAATGGCAATGACTGAAAACACGACTGCGGGCGGGGAGCTCGCAGGACTCCGGGTGATGGTCATCGATGACTCGAAGACCATCCGCAGGACTGCGGAAACACTATTGAAGCGCGAAGGCTGCGAAGTAGTGACCGCAACGGACGGTTTCGAGGCCTTGGCCAAGATCGCCGACCAGCAGCCGCAGATCATCTTCGTCGACATCATGATGCCGCGCCTGGATGGCTACCAGACCTGCGCACTGATCAAGGGCAACCAGCTGTTCAAGGCGACCCCGGTGATCATGCTGTCGTCCAAGGATGGTCTGTTCGACAAGGCGCGGGGGCGCATCGTCGGCTCGGAGCAATACCTGACCAAGCCATTCACGCGCGAAGAACTGCTGGGTGCCATCCGCACGTACGTCAACGCCTGACCAGGGGGGAAAGGCACAATGGCTCGTATCGTCCTGATCGAGGATTCACCGACCGACCGCGCGGTGTTCACCCAATGGCTGCGCCGTGCCGGCCATGAGGTGCTGGAAGCGGACAATGCCGAAGATGGCTTGCAGCTGGTCCGCGACCAGGTGCCGCAGCTTGTCCTGATGGACGTGGTGTTGCCGGGCATGAGCGGTTTCCAGGCGACCCGGGCGATGGCCCGCGACGCAGCGATCAAGCACATCCCGGTCATCATCGTCAGCACCAAGGCGATGGAAACCGACAAGGCCTGGGGGCTGCGCCAGGGCGCCGCCGATTACATCGTCAAGCCACCGCGCGAGGAAGAACTCATCGCGCGGATCAACGAGCTGGTGGCCTGATGCGCTCACCCTTCGACATTCTTGAAGCCTACGAACGGCGCAGCCTGGCCCACGCGGTGCAGCTGCCCGGACGGCAGTTTGCCCAGGACCTGTGGCGAGGCGTCGGTTTCCGTGTTGGCCAGCGCCGGCTGGTGTCCGATTTCCGCGAAGTGGTGGAGATCGTGCCGATGCCGCCGGTGACCCCGGTGCCCTGCGCGCAGCCGTGGCTGCTGGGCGTGGGCAACCTGCGTGGCAACCTGTTCCCGGTGGTCGACCTGAAATATTTCCTGGAAGGTGCGCGCACCGTCCAGCAGGAAGGCCAGCGTGTGCTGATCATGCGCCAGGCCGGTGGCGACGTCGCCCTGACCATTGACGAACTGTTCGGCCAGCGCAGTTTCGAGCTGACCCAGCAGATCGAGGCCGGTTCACTGGCCGAAGGACGCTACGGGCACTTCGTCGATCGCGCTTTCCATGCCGATGGCAACGACTGGGGCGTGTTCTCGCTCTCGCTGCTGTCGCGCACCCCTGAATTCCGGCAAGCCGCGGCCTGAGGCCGGGCATTGCCCCCTGCATTGAAAATCGAGGTTGAACGATGAGTACTGCTTCGGATGCCACCAAGTCCGGCAAGCTGCGGCTGGGCGGCAGCAACCTCTGGCTGGCGCTGCTGGCCCTGTCGATGATCCTGTTCGGTGTGAACACCGGTGTGTCCACCTGGCAGGGCAGCCGCCTGGCCGATGCCGGCTCCAAGGCCGCGGACCTGCAGGTGCTGTCGCAGCAGCTGGCCAACCAGGGACGTGACGCGGTCGGCGGCAACGCGCAGGCCTTCACCGCCTTCAAGGCCACCCGCAACGCGATCGAGCAGAACGTGTCGACCCTGCAGGGGCGCTACGGCAACGAGCCGGGCGTCTCCGGGGCGATCTCGACCCTGGCCGATACCTGGACGCCGCTGGGCAAGCAGGCAGGGCAGCTGGTCGCCAGTGAACCGGCAGTGCTGGCCCTGGCCGGCAACGCCAACAACTTCTCCGGTGCGGTGCCGGGCCTGCAGGCCCAGTTGAACGAACTGGTGCGTGCGATGTCCGCCTCCGGCGCCCCGTCGTCGCAGGTCTACAGTGCCCTGCAGCAGGTGGTGGTGGCCGGTTCGATGGCGCGTCGCGTGACTGAAATACGCGCCGGCGGCACGACCGCAGCCGCTGCCGGTGACGCGCTGGCCCGTGACATCACCGTGTTCTCGCAGGTGCTCGATGCGCTGCGCAATGGCAACGAGGATCTGGGCATCACCGCAGTACGCGGCGCTGCCGCCGTTGCGGCGCTGGAGCAGTCGCAGCAGAAGTGGGAGGCGATGAAGCAGGACGCCGACGCGATCCTGGCCAGCTCGCGCCAGTTGTTCGCGGCGCAGTCCGCTGCCTCCGCACTGGGCCAGGGTTCGGCGAAGATGCTGACCGACAGCCGCAAGCTGTTCGAAGCGTTCTCCTCGTTCGGTTCGGTGTCCGACACCCGCCTGTTCCCGAATTTCTGGATCGGCGTGGTGTCCGGTGCACTGTCGCTGATCGCGATCATCGGCTTCGTCTCCACCAACGTGCGCAGCCGCTCGCGCGAGCAGGAACTGCGCTACCAGACCCAGGTGGAGTTCAACAGCCGCAACCAGCAGGCGATCATGCGGCTGCTGGATGAAATTTCCTCGCTCGGTGAGGGCGACCTGACGGTGAAAGCCTCGGTTACGGAGGACATGACCGGCGCGATCGCGGACGCCATCAACTACGCGGTGGATGAACTGCGCCACCTAGTGACCACCATCAACGACACCTCGGCCAAGGTCGCGTTGTCGACCCAGGAAACGCAGGCAACGGCGATGCAGCTGGCCGAAGCGGCCGGCCACCAGGCCAACCAGATCACCTCGGCGTCGGACCGGATCGGCGAAATCGCCGCCAGCATCGAGCAGGTATCGCGCAACTCGGCCGAGTCGGCCGACGTGGCACAGCGTTCGGTGGTGATCGCCGCCGAGGGTGCCGGCGTGGTCCGCGAGACCATCCAGGGCATGGACCAGATCCGCGACCAGATCCAGGAAACCTCCAAGCGCATCAAGCGCCTGGGCGAGTCCTCGCAGGAGATCGGCTCGATCGTGGAACTGATCAACGACATTTCCGAGCAGACCAACATCCTGGCGTTGAACGCGGCTGTGCAGGCGGCGTCGGCTGGTGAAGCCGGTCGTGGTTTCGCGGTCGTGGCCGACGAAGTGCAGCGACTGGCAGAGCGCACCTCCGGTGCGACCCGACGCATCGAGAACCTGGTGCAGGCCATTCAGGCCGATACCAACGAAGCAGTCACCTCGATGGAACAGACCACCGCCGAAGTGGTGTCCGGTGCACGCCTGGCCGAAGACGCCGGTACCGCACTGACCGAGATCGAGCGCGTGTCCAACGCACTCAACACCCTCATCAAGAACATCTCCATCGCCGCCCAGCAGCAGTCGTCGGCGGCGTCGGACATCACCCGCACGATGGGCGTGATCCGCCAGATCACCGGCCAGACCTCGCAGGGTGCGGGGCAGACCGCCGAGTCGATCGGCCACCTCGCGCAGCTGGCGGCCGACCTGCGTCGTTCGGTCGCCGACTTCAAGCTGCCGGCGTGACACGGGCAGGGCGGCGAGCAAGGAACCAGTCGATGAAGCATTTCCATTTCCCACGCCAGGATCCGCGCGACCGTCGCGCGGCGGCGACCGGAGCGCATCCATGAGCAGCCTGCGCGATGCGATGAGCCACGCGGCCCTGGGCTGGGTCAAGCCCGAGCTGGACGAGACCCTGCGCCTGGTGCGCAACGAGGTCGAGTACTTCGCCGAAGACCCGGCCGACAGCAGCCGCATGCGCATCTGCGCCGGCTACCTGCACCAGGTGCAGGGCACGCTGCGCATGGTTGAATTGTATGCGCCTGCGATGGTGGCCGAAGAGCTGGAACAGCTCGCCGTTGCCGTCGGCAAGGGCGACGTGGCCGAGCGCGATGAGGCCTGCGCCACCTTGATGCGTGGCAGCGTGCTGCTGCCCGATTACCTGGAGCGCCTGCAGAACGGGCACCGTGACATTCCGATCGTGCTGCAGCCGCTGCTCAACGAGATCCGCGCCGCCCGTGGCGAAGCGCTGATCAACGACAGCGTGCTGTTCGCGTTCGCGCCCGATTCGGTGACCGCCACCGAAGCGGAACTGGACCATGCACGCGGCAGCCTCAGCGGCCGCAACCGCGAGCTGCTGGACACCGTTGGCAACGCGGTCAAGGAAGAACTGCTGCAGGTCAAGGACGCGCTGGACCTGCACCTGCGTACCGACGGCGCGCCGCAACAGCTGCAGGAGCAGGTGACCAAGCTGGGTTCGGTGGCCGATACGCTGGGCATGCTCGGCCTGGGCGCTGCGCGGGGCGTGGTCGTGCAGCAGCGCGACGCGCTGCGCGGGGTCGTCGAGGGCCGCCAGCAGATCGACGAAGACATGCTGCTGGATATCGCCGGTGCGCTGCTTTATGTCGACGCGTCGCTGGACGACCAGGTCGCACACCTCGGTGCCAGTGGCAGTGGCCAGGATGATCCGAGCGCGGTGGAGAACCGGCGCACGGTGGAAGTGCTGGCACACGAGGCGATCGCCAATTTCGCCGCCGCCCGCGAGCATTTCGTCGCCTTCATTGAAACCAGCTGGAACCACGCCGAACTGCAGGACGTGCCGCGCCTGCTCGGCGATGTCTCCGGCGCATTGCGCATGCTCGACCTGGGCACTGCGGCAGACTATCTGCGCGGCGTGCAGCAGTACATCGAAGCCGAACTGATCGGTCGTCAGCGCGTGCCCAGCGGTCGCCAGCTGGACACCCTGGCCGACGCCATGGCCAGCCTGGAATACTACCTGGAAGCCCTGCGTGACCGCCGCCCGGGTCGCGAGGATATCCTCGACATCACCCGCAGCAGCCTGGAGGCGCTGCGCTACTGGCCGCTGCCCGAGCGCGGCGTGGTCGCTGCCGAGCCGGTGCAGCCGGTCGAGCGCGAAGCCGTGATCGTGCCAGCCGAGCCGCTGCAGATCGAACCACTGGATATCGACGTGCAGGCCTCCGCGCCGGCACCGGGTGACGTGCCGACGTCGCTGCCCGATTTCACCTTCGACCCGCTGCCGGAGGCCCCGCCCGCCGACAACGGCCTGATGTTCGGATCGCTGGGTACGCCGGCTGTCCTTGCCGGATCGCACAGCGCGCCGGCGCCACTGCTGTTTGCCGCCTCCAGCGCACCCGCGCCGGAAGTGCCGCAATGGGAACTGGGCGGATTCGACGCGCCGGCAGGTAGTGCTGCCGAACGCAGCGACGAGCGTGCGCCGACGTTCGACAGCTTCGATCCGGTCAGTTTCGATCCCGTGTCCGCCGAACAGTCCGACGCTGCTGCCTGGACGTTGTCCGCGATTCCGGTGCCGGAAGAGGACGACACGCAGGCAAGCGCCGTAGACGGCAATGATGGCGCCTTCCTCGCGACGTCGTTGGACGAGGCGTCGTCTGCCACGTCGCTGGACGTGGTCATTTCGCCGGCCTTCGATCCAGTTGCCGCCGAACAGGACGGCCAGACGTCGCTGAGCGACGATGTGGTGTTCCGTTTCGACAGCAGCCTGTTGCACAACGCCGATGACGTGTTGTCGCTGGAGGCGATGGAAACGCTGTCGCTGGACGATGGACAGGAGTCGTCTGCGACGCTGGAGCTCATTGACGCAGTTGCGGTGCCGCAGGCCGACGATGGCTTGGCCGTTGCCGAATTGACCGACGCCACCGCCGAGACCGAGGCGGAGGCTTACGTCGAACCGGTCGCAGATCTGCGCGCGTCCGAAGACCTGCCGGCATCTGCGGCTGTGCCGGCCGTGGCTCTGGTCGATGTGGATACCATCGCGCCGATCGACTTCAGCGAGGCCGATGCGCAGTTCTTCGCAGAGCTGAACGCCGCCGCCGCCGATTTCAATCCCCAGGCCATGCAGGCAACTGCCGGGTCGGCCGAAACCGTACCGTCGGCCGTGGCCGAGGGCGGGTTCGATGCGGGTTTCGACGACGATGCCGAAAACATCGACCAGGACATCCGCGAGGTGTTCCTGGAAGAATTCGACGACGAGCTCGGCAATCTGGGTACGCTGCTGCCGGCCTGGCGCATGCAGCCGGACAACATGGATCGGCTGCGGCCGATCCGGCGCATTTTCCACACCCTGAAGGGCAGTGGCCGCCTGGTCGGTGCACGTACCCTGGGTGAGTTCGCGTGGAAGATCGAGGGCATGCTCAATCGTGTGCTCGATGGCACCCGTGCCCCCACGCCGGCGGTACTGGCGATGGTCGATCACGCATACACGGCACTGCCGCAGCTGAACGCGGCACTGCGCGATGGCCAGCGGATCAGCGTCGATCTGCAGGCGATGCAGGCCGTCGCCGATCGCGTGGGTGCAGGCGAAGAGACGTTCTACGTTGCGCTGCCGGGCGCCACCGCGCCGACGGCAGCGGCACCGGCCGATGCTGCCGGGCTGGTGGGCAGCGCCGTGCCGGTTGTCGATACCCCTGCAGAAAGCACGGTTGAAGCGGCGGGTACGCCGGCCAATATCGACAGCGTGCTGCGCGAGATCCTGGAGGCCGAGGTGGAACTGCACCAGGCCACGCTGCAGGGCTGGTTGCGCTCGGCGCAACAGGCACCGCAGCCGGTCAGCGACGCGCTGCTGCGTGCGGTGCACACCATGAACGGTGCCTTCGCGATGACCGAAGTGCCGGAAATCACTGCCGTTACCGGCGGCGCCGAGTCCTACATCAAGCGCGCGCTGGCCGCCGAGGTGGTGCCCGGGGATGACGCCGTGGCGGCCCTGGACGAGACCGCGCAGGCGATCAACGCGACCATGGACGCGCTGCAGGCCGAGCAGCCGCGGATTGCGCCGCGGGCTGAACTGGCGCAGCGCCTGCAGGCGCTGGCCGGTGAACTGCCGGAAGCACGCTGGCCGATGACCGGGCTGGACGTCGAGGATGAAGACGAAGACGACCAGCTGCCTTCGCTGGCTGCCGATGCCGACGTGGTCGAGTCGCCCCATGGGCTTGAGATCGAGCCGGAAGCCGGACGTGATACCGATGTCGCCGACGCCGACGCCGACGCCGACGCGCTGGATGCACTGCAGGTCAGCGAGGATTCGCTGAGTGATACGGGCCTGGAGTCCGCTGAATTGACCGGCAGCGATGATCTGTCGCGCTACTTCAACGCAGGGTGGCCTTCGATGCCGGACGCCCCAGCGCCGGAATCAACGTTGGAAGCAGCTGCTTCCACGCTCGTCGGCGCGGAGATCGATGCCGGGCCGACAGTGCCAGCATCGGAAGACACCGCACTGGAAGACACCGCGCTGACGGCGGTGGACGATCTGTCGCCGTATCTGGACGCCAGCGCGCTGCCGGTTGACGACCGCGACCTGGATGTCGCAAACGACCTGAATACGCCGCCGCTGTTCACGCCTGAAACGGCGGTGGATGACGATGCTGCTGCAGTGCCACTCGACAGCGAGCTGTCCAGCCTGCAGGATGAAATGGCTGTGCCGGGCTTCGCAGACCCGGTCACGCTGGAAGCCGCGCTTGAGGCCGGCCTGCACGTGATCGACGAGGAGCAGGGCCGGGACGAAGACGGGCAATGGCCCGTGCTCGGCCTGCAGGCCAGCGAACTCGCGCCTGGCGAGGCGGAAGCCTTTGCCGAGGATGCGGACGTCGGCGGGGAGGCGGCGGTCGGTGAAGGAGAGAGCACCGACCAGCCGTCCCCGGCGACGGTGGAAGACGTCGAGTCCACGGACTCGGCGCAGGACGCCATTTCGCCCTCGCGTTTCTTCGAACTGGAAGATGCTCCGGGCCAGGTTGCCGCGGCGGACAGCGGCATGATTGTGGTGCCGGTCGCGGCGGAGGCTGCAGCGATCGACGCCGAACCTGTCGCCGTTGACAGCGCCGATGCAGTGGTGCCGGCGGATACGGCTCCGCTCGACGCCCATACCGAATCCGAATCCGAAGACAGCGCCGACCTGCTCGACTTCAGCGTCTATGACCGCGAGCTGGTCGACATCTTCGTCGAGGAAGGCAAGGACCTGCTGGATCATTGCGATGGGCTGATCAGCGAACTGCGCGAAGCGCCGCAGGATCGCGAAGCCCTGGCCGGCCTGCAGCGCGATCTGCATACGCTGAAGGGCGGTGCGCGCATGGCGGGCATCAACGCCATCGGCGATCTCGGCCACAGCATCGAATCGCTGCTGGAGGCCGTCGCTGGCGGGCGCACCGAGATCGAGCGTCGTGACGTGCAACTGCTGGAACGCGGTTTCGACCGTCTGCACCAGCTGCTGACCCGCACCGGCGAACACCGCGTTGTCGAGCCGGCGCAGGATCTGCTCGACGCCTTCGAAGCGCGGACCACGACCGACATCGCTGCTGCCAGCGCAGCTGCAGCCGCTGCTGCGGCCCTGGCAGAGCAGACCCCACAGGCCGCTCCGGCCGTGGCCGTGGTCGACGCCCCGTTGTCTGCGCCGCTGCCGGTGGAAGGTTCTACCGAAGAAGACCCGCTGGCCCGTCCGCAGCAGGAACAGGTGCGTGTGCGCGCCGACCTGCTCGACCGCCTGGTCAATCACGCCGGTGAAGTGGCGATCTACCGTTCGCGCCTGGAACAGCAGCTCGGTGCCTTCCGCGGCGCGATGGGCGAGCTGGAACGCACCAACGCGCGTCTGCGCGACCAGCTGCGTCGCCTGGACCTGGAAACCGAGGCGCAGATCGTTGCCCGCTACCAGCGCGAGCAGGACCAGGCCGACCAGAAGTTCGATCCGCTGGAACTGGACCGTTTCTCCACCCTGCAGCAGCTCAGCCGCGCGCTGAACGAGTCCGCCGCCGATCTGGGGGGCCTGCAGGGCGTGCTGGACGATCTGTCGCGCCAGTACGATTCGCTCCTGCAGCAGCAGTCGCGTGTCAGTTCGGAACTGCAGGATGGCCTGATGCGCGCGCGCATGGTGCCGTTCGACGGCCTGGTGCCGCGCCTGCGCCGGGTGGTCCGCCAGGCCGGCATGGACACCGGCAAGCAGGTTCACTTGACCCTGGAAGGCACCCACGGCGAACTCGACCGCAACGTGCTCGATCGCATGGTCGCGCCGCTGGAGCACATGCTGCGCAACTCGGTTGCCCATGGCCTGGAAGCACCGGAACAACGTCGTGCCGCCGGCAAGCCGGAAGAAGGCGAAATCGCCATCCGCCTGCACCGTGAAGGCTCGGAAATCGTGCTGGACGTGGCCGACGACGGCGCGGGCCTGGATCGTGAGGCGATCCGCCGTCGCGCCATCGAACGCGGCCTGTTGCCTGCCGATGCGCAGCCGAGCGAGCAGGAGCTGGACAACCTGATCTTCGCTTCGGGCTTCTCCACTGCTGACCAGGTCAGCCAGCTGGCGGGCCGTGGCGTCGGCATGGACGTGGTCGGCAACGAAGTGCGCCAGCTCGGCGGCTCGGTCGACATCCAGTCGGTGCGCGGCCAGGGCGTGCGTTTCACCCTGCGCCTGCCGCAGACGCTGGCGGTCACCCAGGCAGTGTTCGTGCAGATCGGCGAAACCACCTTCGCAGTACCGGTGGCGTCGGTCAGTGGCATTGGACGGCTGTCGCACGAACGCTTTGAAGCGGCCGACAGCAGCTACCGCTACGGCGGCGAAGACTATCCGCTGTACGACCTCGGCAGTCTGGTCGGCCAGGCCCCGGCGCGCGCCGACGGCCAGGCCCAGGTACCGCTGCTGCTGGTCCGCGCGGGCGACCTGCGTGCCGCCGTTGCGATCGATCAGGTGCTGGGCAACCGCGAAGTCGTGGTCAAGCCGGTGGGACTGCAGATCGCCTCGGTACCGGGCATCTACGGCGCCACCATCACCGGCGATGGCCGCGTGGTGGTGATCCTGGACGTGGCCCCGCTGGTGCGTCGCTTCCTGGCCAACCCGACCGCGCCGGTTCTGGTCAATGCGCCGCGCCAGGAACGGCAGGTGCCATTGGTGATGGTGGTGGACGATTCGCTGACCATGCGCAAGGTCACCGGCCGCATCCTGGAGCGTCACAACTTCGAGGTGAGCGTCGCCCGTGATGGCGTCGAAGCCCTGGAACAGCTGGAAGAACGCGTGCCGGACCTGATGCTGCTGGACATCGAAATGCCGCGGATGGACGGCTACGAGCTGGCCACCGCGATGCGTGCTGACCCGCGCTACAAGGACGTGCCGATTGTGATGATCACCTCGCGCAGCGGCGACAAGCACCGCCAGCGCGCCTTCGAGATCGGTGTGCAGCGTTACCTGGGCAAGCCGTACCAGGAGCTGGACCTGATGCGTAACGTGTACGACTTGCTGGGGATTGCCCGTGTCCGTGAGTGACCTCGATGCGGTTCCGGCCGTAGCCCTGCTGGCCCGCCCGGGCGCGGCGCGTGAGCGCCTGCGCGAGGCGTTGGCCCATGCGGACGTGCAGATCGTGCTGGAAGACGATCCCATCACGCTGGAGCCGCAGGCGCTGCATGATGCACGCCCGCAGTTCGTGGTGATCGCGCTGGAAGCGGCCATTGAAGATGCGCTGGAGCGCCTGGAACCGGCGCTGTCGGCGCCCGGGTTGACCCTGGTGTTCGACGAGGCTGAACTGGCCGCGCGTCGCGATGGTTGGGAAGCGCAGCGCTGGGGCCGCCACCTGGCCGCCAAGCTGCACGGCCACCAGCAGGTGCTGCCGCCGGGCGCGGAGGACGAGCCGGCATTGCAGCTTGAGCCGGGCCGGCCGTCGACGCCGCCGGTGCCGAAGGAAGCCGCACTGCAGCCGCACCTGGAACAGGCCCGTTCGTGGGCCGACGACGTGCCGGCGGATGGCCTCTATTCGCCGCCGGCACATCTGCATGAGTCGATCGCGCTGGAGAGGGCGCTAGCGGCGCTGCAGCCGGTGCTGCCGGAGACGGCGACGCCCGCCGCTGATGCAGCGCTTGCACCGCCGCCGGTGCCGGCAGCTCCACCGATGGCGTTCACCGATCACACGGCCTGGTCGCTGGTCGACGAGGCCAGCGACACGCCAGCAGAGCCGCGTGTTGCTACTACAGTCGCGGCGCCGGAACCGGCATTCGACACCGAGCATCTTTCACTGGTCGACCTGGACGCCGCCGCGCCCGCAGGCAGTCGCGCCGGTGCGCTGCTGGTACTGGCCGGTATCGGCGGTCCCGATGCGTTGCGCCGCCTGCTCGCGGCACTGCCCAGCGGGCTGGCCGTGCCAGTGCTGGTGCACATGCGCCTGGACGGCGGCCGCTACGGCAATCTGGTCAAGCAGATGGCGCGCGTATCGCCGCTGCCGGTGCAGTTGGCCGAAGCCGGCCAGCGCGCCACGGCGAGCGAAGTGCATGTGCTGGCCGATGACATCGGCGTGCACGCCGCCGCTGATGGCCTGTATTTCCAGACCGAAGCGCAGGGCATCTCGATTGCCGCGTTGTCGGCCGAACACAGCGCGCTGGTGCTGCTCAGTGGTGCCGACCTGGCCCACGTCGGCCCGGCGTTGGACCTCGCAGCCGCCGGCGCCTGGGTAGCCGGGCAGGTGGGCGAAGGCTGCTACGACCCGGCTGCGGCGACGGCCGTGGTCGCCGCCGGCATGGCGGCCGGTGAACCGCAGGAACTGGCGCAGGTGATCGCCGCGCGCTGGGGCCTGGATGACGACGGAGATGCCGCATGAGTTACGCCAGCAATGATGAGATCCGCGGCGTCCTGATCTCGGCCGGTGCCGAGCGGGTCCTGCTGCCCAATGCAACCGTGGCCGAGATGATGTCGCGGGTACCGGTGCAGGCGGTGGCCGACGCTCCGCGCTGGCTGGTGGGTGAGATCGCTTGGCACGGCTGGCAGGTGCCCCTTGTGTCGTTCGCACGGCTCTCCGGGTTGGGCGAAGAGACGGTGGCCGGCCACAACAAGGTGGTGGTGCTCAAGACCCTCAGCGGCAACCCGGAGCGTCCTTACTACGCGCTGTTGACGCAGAGCTTCCCGCAGCTGATCTCGGTACCGCGCGATGGTCTGCTGGCCGACGCTTCGGAGGAGAACCTGCCCGACATCGTGCACATGCGCGTGCTGCTGGGCGAACAGAGCGCGCTGTTGCCGAATCTCGACGCACTGGAAGCCGCGCTGGATTCACTGACGGCGTGACCGGAATCCGCCGGGCATGGCCCGGCGCTACCGCAGGCGTTCCGGATATCGGGCAGCGCCGGGCCATGCCCGGCGAGCGCAGCGGCCACCGGATTGGAGCCTTACCCCAGATCGCCGAGCCGTGCCTGCAATGCCGCGATCGCGGCCAGGCCTGCGGTTTCCGTGCGCAGGATGCGTGGGCCCAACTGCAGGCCCTGGAAGCCTGCGGCCGCCAGCTGCTCACGGTCACGCGGCGACCAGCCACCTTCCGGGCCGATGGCGATCACCACGCCGCCGGCCGGCGCCGCCTGCAGGGTCGACAGCCGGTGTGCTCCCAGCGGGTCCAGGGTCAACCGCAACGTATCGGCTGGCAGTGCCGCGCTGGCCTGTGCCAGCGACTGCGGCGGCCCTACCTGCGGAATGCGCGCACGGCCGGATTGCCCGCAGGCCGACTGCACCACGTTGTTCCAGTGCGCCACGCGCTTTTCCGCGCGCGCTGCATCCAGCTTCACCTCGGTACGCTCGGCATTCACCGGCACGATGGAGCTCACCCCCAGTTCGGTGGCCTTCTGCAGGATCAGGTCCATCTTCTCGCCGCGTGCGATGCCCTGCAGCAGGGTGATGGTCAGCGGCGATTCGTTGGTGATCAGCTGCACCTCGTCGATGCGCACCTGCACTTCGCGCTTGCCGGCCAGCGTCAGCGTCGCGGTGTAGTCGTGGCCATCGCCGTTGAACAGCACGCAGGTGTCACCTTCGCGCAGGCGCATCACCCGCACCAGGTGGTTGGCCGTCTCTTCCGGCAGGGTCACGGTCTGGCCGCTGTGCAGCGCCAGGTCGATGGGGCAGCGGGTCACGCGCATGCAATCGCCTCGTCGATGGCGGCCAGCGTCGTATGCGCCAGCAGCTCCAGTTGTTCGTCGTCCACGCAGTACGGTGGCATCCAGTACAGCACGTTGCCCAGCGGGCGCAGCACCACGCCGCGCTTCAGCGCCGCCTTGTAGGCGTGCAGCCCCAGCCGCAGTGCCGGATCGAAGGGCGTGCGCTTGTCGCCGTTGCGGGTCAGTTCGAAGGCCACCACCATCCCGGCCTGGCGCACATCGGCCACGTGCGGATGGTCGGCGAACGGTGCGGCCAGGGTGCCCATCACCGAGGCGATGCCGCGATTGCGCGCGATCACATCGTCCTCGCCGAAGATGTCCAGCGTGGCCAGCGCCGCCGCACAGGCCAGCGGGTTGCCGGTATAGCTGTGCGAATGCAGGAAGGCACGTTCGCGCGAATCATCGAGGAACGCGTCGTACAGCGCCTGCGTGGCCAGCACCGCAGCCAAGGGCAGGAAACCGCCGGTCAGGCCCTTGGACAGGCACAGCAGATCAGGCATCACCCCGGCCTGCTCGCAGGCGAACATCGTGCCGGTGCGGCCGAAGCCGGTGGCGATCTCGTCGGCGATCAGGAAGGCGCCATGGGCATCGCACAGTTCACGCACACGCTGCAGATAGGCCGGATCGTGCATGCGCATGCCACCGGCGCACTGCAGCCGCGGCTCCAGGATCACCGCGCAGATTTCGCCCGGATGCTGGTCGAACAGCGTGGCCAGGCCATCGGCGGCCTGGCGTGCGCGGTCGGCTGCACTCTGCCCGGGCTCGGCCAGGTAGGCGTCGGGCGAGGGCGCGAACAGGCCTTCGGCCAGCAACGGCGCATAGACGCGGCGATACAGCGGGATGTCGGCCAGTGCGAGGGCACCCAGCGTCTCGCCGTGGTAGCCGTTCTCCAGCGAGACGAAGCGCGTGCGCCGGGTCTCACCGCGGTTCTGGAAATACTGGAAGGCCATCTTCAGCGCCACTTCGACGCCGGCCGAGCCGTTGTCGGCGTAGAACACCTTGGCCAGCGGCGCGCGGCCGGGCTGGCGCGGCGCGAGGGCCAACAGGCGTTCAGCCAGGGTGATCGCCGGTTCATGGCCGAAGCCGGCAAGCATCACCTGCTCCAGCTGCCCGGCCTGGGCGGCGATGGCACCACCAATGCGCGGCTCGGCGTGGCCGAACAGGTTGGTCCACCAGCTGCTGACGGCATCCAGGTAGCGGTTGCCGTCGTGATCGATCAGCCAGGCGCCTTCGCCGCGGGCGATCGGCACCAGCGGCAACGTGTGCGGATGCTCGCGCATCTGCGTGCACGGGTGCCATAGGACCTGGAGGTCGCGTTGCCGCCAGTGCTGGACCAGCGGAGAGGGGGTTGGGTCTGCTAGCATTTCGGGCTCATGAACATGTTGCTGCCTGCACATTCTATCGGCCTCGGCGCATGCGCCGGTTGCCACGGAGATTCCGCATGAACGATGACCGCGCCAGGCGTCCTCTGCCGATCATCCATCGGATCACCGACGAGGAGAACGGGCCCTTCCAGCGCCAGCACCTGGACCTGGAGTTCTCCAATGGCGAACGCCGCCGCTTCGAACGCCTGGTCAGCCGTGGCCATGGCGCGGTGGTGGTGGTGCCGATGCTCGATGATGAAACCGTGCTGCTGGTGCGTGAATACGCGGCCGGCATGCATCGCTACGAGCTTGGCCTGGTCAAGGGCCGGATCGATGCCGGCGAAACGCCGGAGCAGGCCGCCGACCGTGAGCTGAAGGAAGAGGCCGGCTATGGCGCACGGCGAGTCGACGTGCTGCGCGCGATGACGCTGGCACCGACCTACATGAGCCATCAGTCCTGGCTGGTGGTCGCGCGCGACCTGTATCCGGAGAAGCTGGCTGGAGACGAGCCGGAGGAGCTGGAAGTGGTGCCGTGGAAGCTGGCCGATCTGGACCAGCTGATGCTGCGCGAGGACTTTTCCGAAGGGCGTTCGCTGGCGGCCCTGTTCATTGCCCGCCAGTGGCTGCAGGGAGCACGATGATCAAGCTGACCACGGAACTGCGCGAGACCGCGATCGCCATCGCCCAGGAAGCCGGGCAGGCCATCATGCAGATCTACAGCAACGGTTTCGACGTGACACTCAAGGACGACGACAGCCCGGTCACCGCTGCCGACCTCGCTGCCGACCGGGTGATCCAGCAGGGGCTGCGGCAGCTGACCCCGGAGCTGCCGATCCTGTCGGAAGAATCGCCGCTGGTGCCGTGGGAGCAGCGTCAGCATTGGGGCGCGTACTGGCTGGTCGATCCACTCGATGGCACCCGTGATTTCGTCAAGCGCAATGGCGAGTTCAGCGTCAACATCGCGCTGATCTACCAGGGCGCGCCGGCCTTCGGCGTGGTCCAGTCGCCGGTCACCGGCATTGTCTGGCACGCGATGCGGGGCGAACTGGCGTATCGCCGGCAGGGTGTACATGACACCGTACTGCGTACGCGGACGCCCGCAACTGCACCCCTGCGGGTCGCCGCCAGCCGCTCGCATCGCTCAGCCGAGACCAATGCGTTGCTGGCCAGGATGGGCGACATCGAGACCGTGGTGCAGGGCTCTTCGCTGAAGTTCTGCCGGATCGCCGAAGGTGGCCTGGATGTCTATCCGCGGCTGGGCCCGACCTCCGAATGGGATACCGCTGCCGGTCAGTGCGTGCTGCACGCGGCGGGGGGGGCGGTGCTCTCGGCCGGGACCGGCAAGCCGTTCCGCTACAACCGCCGGCCGACGTTGCTGAATGGCAGTTTCATGGCCCTGGGCGATACCAGCCTGCCGTGGCGGGACTGGTTGTCCGATTGATCCTGGAGAAACACATGAGCACGCCCGACACCCCTGCCACCGGCACTGCCAGCACGGAGCTGGAGCGCCTGCTGGCCATCATGGCGCGCCTGCGCGACCCACAGGGCGGTTGTCCCTGGGACCTGGAACAGAACTTCGCCACCATCGCGCCCTATACGATCGAAGAGGCCTATGAAGTGGCCGATGCGATCGATCGGGGCGATCTTGACGACCTCTGCGATGAACTGGGTGACCTGCTGCTGCAGGTCGTGTTCCATGCGCGCATGGCCGAAGAGCAGGGCGCGTTTGCTTTCGCCGAGGTCGCGCGCGCGATCAGCGACAAGATGCAGCGGCGCCATCCGCATGTGTTCGCCGACGTCAGCGTCGACGATGCTGATGGCGTGATGCGCAACTGGGACGCGATCAAGCGTGCCGAGCGTGCTGCCAAGGGCGAGCGGGACACCTCTGCGCTGGCCGGGATTTCCCGCGGTCTGCCCGAATGGCAGCGGGCGGTGAAGCTGCAGTCGCGCGCGGCCAAGGTCGGCTTCGACTGGCCCGGCCCGCTGCCGGTGCTGGACAAGGCAGCCGAGGAACTGCAGGAACTGCGCGAGGAGTTCGAGCGCGGTGACATCGCGGGCAACAAGGCGCGCCTGCAGGAGGAACTGGGTGACCTGCTGTTTGTCTGCGCCAACCTGGCGCGGCATGCGGACATCGATCTGGGCGCGGCGTTGCGTGGGGCCAACCACAAGTTCGAACGTCGCTTCCGTTTGATGGAGGCGCAGGCCGAGGCACAAGGCGATTCGCTGGCTGCACTCGATCTGGATGCGCAGGAAGCGCTCTGGCAGCACGCCAAGGCCACGGAAAAAGCGTGAAAACGCTGGGCCTGTTCCTGCTGACCGCTCTGGCCGAGATCGTCGGCTGTTACCTGCCCTGGCTGTGGCTGCGCAAGGGCGGCAGCATCTGGCTGCTGCTGCCGGCGGCGGCCAGTCTTGCGTTGTTCGCCTGGCTGCTGACCCTGCACCCGACCGCCAGCGGCCGCGTTTACGCCGCGTATGGTGGCGTGTACATCGGCACGGCGCTGTTCTGGCTGTGGCTGGTCGACGGCATCCGTCCCAGCCGCTGGGACATGCTGGGTGCCGCGCTTTGCCTGGCCGGCATGGCAGTGATCATGTTCGGGCCGCGGCAACCGGGGTAAGCCGGCTCGGTGCTTTTTCAACGCGCGTTGCAGCCCAGTGCCGCCAGGTTGATCGCGTCGGCCATGCGCCGGTAGCCCTCGTCGTTCGGGTGTAGATGATCGCGGGTGATGTCCGCCGGCAATGATTCCGGCTGTTTTGGATCACGCAGGGCCGCATCGAAATCCACCACGCCATCGAATCCGGTGTCCTGGCCACGCGCCCACTGGTTGATCGCGGTGCGGGTGGCGGCCGATACCGGCTCGTAGCGCTCCGAATTGCCGAATGGCGTCAGGGTGCCGAGATGAGCGCGGATGCCGTGTGCATGCAGCCGGGCGGCTACCTGGCGGTAGCCCAGCAGCATGTCCGCCGCGCTGCGTCCAGGCAGCGGCTGTGCACCGCCACCATGGCGGATGTCATTGATGCCTTCGAACAGGATCACCTGGTCGGCGTCGGCCACCGCGATCACGTCGCGATCCAGCCGTGACAGCGCGCTGTGGCTGCGGCCATGGTCCAGCAGCTTGTTGCCACTGATGCCCTGGTTGAGCACCACGAAGCGGTCAGGGCACGCCTGCTGCAGACGCTGGCCCAACCGCTCGGGCCATTGGTTGAACGAGCCACGCGAAGCCGTCGCGCCCTCGGTGATGGAATCACCCAGGGCCACGATCACCTGCGGACGATCCGCGCGCTGCACCAGTACGGCCGAGAACACATTCTGCTGGTAACCCACGCGCACGCTGTCGGCCACCGCATCCTGCTTGCCGTCGGCCACACGCACCACGGTGCGGCGCACCGCAGGGCGGGTGGGCTGCGGGAAGTACGCGGTCACGCTGATCTCCTGCAGTGCGGCGACCTGCAATGGCAGCGCATCACTCAGCAGTGCTGCGCCCACCGGTACGTCGATGGACACGCGTCCATCGACGGTGACCGGCAGCGCTGCTGCCTTGCCATCCTTCAGGCGTACCCGCACCTCTTCCACATGCAGCGGCGTGGTGCCCAGCTCGTTGCTGATGCGCAGCCGCAGCGCATCGCCCTTGCTGCCCAGGCGCATGTCCTGGCGCACGGTCTGCGCGGCGAACTGTACGGGGGCATCGGCGCTGCCATCCTTGCGGTCAGGTGCGGGCGAGGCGGTCCAGGCAGCGACCCAGAGCGGTGCAGCCAGCGCCACGGGGGCGGCCACGGCACTGCCGATGGCCAGGGAAAGCAGGGTGATCCAGCGCTGCATGGGCTTCGGTCCGGTCAGGAGAAGTAGGTGCCGCCGTTGACGTCCAGATTGACGCCGGTGACGAACGCTGCTGCGTCCGACGCCAGGTACACCGCCGCATCGGCGGCTTCGTCCGGCTGGCCCTGGCGACGCAGCGGCGTCGCGCCGGCCACCGCCGTGCGCACTTCCGGCTTGGTGAATTCATCATGGAAGCGCGTCGCGATCATGCCGCAGCACAGCGCATTCACGCGGATGCCCTTCGGTCCCAGTTCCTTGGCCATGGCCCGGGTGAAGGTCATCACGCCGGCCTTGGCGGTGGCATAGATCGCCGCGCCAGGGCCGCCGCCATCGCGACCGGCCTGCGAGGCGAAGTTCACGATCGCCGCGCCTTCGCCCATGTGCGGTACCACGGCGTGGGTGGTCAGGTAGGTGGAGGTCAGGTTGAGGTCGATGACCTTGTGGAAGAACGCCGGATCGATGTCGGCCAGCGGACGACGCTCGACCATGCCGCCGGCCACGTTCACCAGCACATCGATGCGCTGGCCGAGTGCCGCCTGGGTTGCTGCGACCAGACCAGCCACCGCGGCCGGATCGGTGACGTCGGCGCGGTGGGCGATAGCCTGGCCACCGGCCGCCTTGATCAGCGCCAGCGTTTCCTGTGCGCTGGCTTCGTCGTTGGCGTAGTTGAGGCAGACGCGTGCACCGGCCGCAGCCAGCTTGATCGAGATGGCACGGCCGATATCACGGCCACCACCGGTGACGATGGCCACCTTGTCCTGGAACGACATGCGGGAAACTCCTTGGTTTGCGGGGGAATGCGAGGGAAAGGGGGGCTCAACCGTCGTTGCGGTCGAGCTTGTGGATTGGTCCGGTCCACCACCACAGCGCCGCCAGCGACAGCGGCACCAGTGCGGCAACGAGGATGAAGATCGGTGCGTAGGAATGGCGGGTCAGCACCGGCACCAGCCAGGTGGTGATCAACGTGCCGGCCACTGCGGCCAGGCCGCCGAGACCGGCCAGCGTGCCCACCGAGCGACCGTCGAACAGATCGCCGGGCAGGGTCTGGATGTTGCCGATGGCGATCTGGAAACCGAACAGCACCGCAGCGATCGCCAGCACCGCATACAGCGGCTGGTTGGCCAGTACCGCACCGAGCAGGGCCGGTGCCATGATCACGCAGCCCAGCGAAATCGACAGCTTGCGCGCGCGATCCACGCTATGGCCGGCATTGATCATCCGTCCCGACAGCCAGCCGCCGCTCAGGCTGCCCAGCATGGCGCCGACGAACGGCACCCAGGCGAACAGGCCGATCTGCTTGATGTCGAAGCCGAAGGTCTCGGCCAGATAGATCGGCAGCCACGATACGAACAGCCACCAGATCGGATCGAGCAGGAAACGGCAGGCGAGCATGCCCCAGCTCTGCCGGTGGGCCAGCAGCGAACGCACGCTGACCTTCGGTGCATCCACGCGTTGCTGGCCAGCCTGGTCTTCCATGATCAGGCGCCGCTCGGCGTCACTCACCCACGGATGCTTGTCCGGGCCGGCGCGATAGACGAACAGCCATGGCAGCAGCCACAGGAAACCAAGTGCCCCGACCAGCACGAAGGTGCCGCGCCAGCCCAGCCACAGGTACAGGCCGGCGATGGCCGGCGCCGAAACGATGGCACCGATGGACGCACCTGCGTTGAAGATGCCTTGCGCGAGGGCGCGCTCACGCGCGGGGAACCACTCGGCGTTGGCTTTCACCGCGCCGGGCCAGGCACCGGCTTCGCTGATGCCCAGCATCGCCCGCACCACGCTGAAGGACAGCATGGAGTGGGTGACCGAATGCAGCGCGATCGAGATCGACCACACACTGATCGACAAGGCGAACCCCAGCCGCGTTCCGATCATGTCGAACAGGCGTCCGAACAGGAACTGGCCGGCGGCGTAGAACAGCATGAACACCGTCACCAGCAGCGCGTAGTCATCCTTGGTCGCACCGACTTCCCTGGCAATTTCCGGCCACATCACCGCCAGCGCATTGCGGTCGATGTAGTTGATCACCGTGGCCACCGCGATCAAGCCGACGATCAGCCAGCGCACGGCCGAGCGCACCGGCACCTTGCGCAGCGTGGCCACAGCCGAGGGGCCGTTCATCGCGCGTCACCCTTGCTGCGGTCCATGCGCGCATGGCTGCCGCTCCAGCGGTAGGCATGGCCGTCCACCGTCACGCTGTGTTCGCCCTTCGCCTCGCTGTCGTCGGCCACGCCGAGTGCGATGCGGGCGCCGCTGGCCAGGCGCAGCTCGAGGACCTCGGCACCATTGCCGCGGGTGCGGATGATCTGCTTGACGCGGCTGTCGGCGCCGTGCACGTACTCGGCGGTGCCGTTGTACTCGCCATGCGGCTCCAGCACGCTGAAGAACGTCACATCCTTCTGTCCTTCCACGCGCTGCAGCAGTGCCGGTTCGCGGCGCAGGTTGAATTCGGGATCGTTGGCACCGCTTTCCACCAGCAACGCCTGCGATGGTGCGCTGCTGCCGAAGCGATAGGTGTAGAAACGCCCGTCGAGCAGCCATGCCAGCGTGCGCGGTTCGCTGCCGGCCTTGCTGCGTGCGTCCAGCCACAGGTGCTGGTAGCCGTTGTCGCCGCCGAGCACCGGGCGCTGGGTGGGGAAATGCTCGGCCTCGAAACCGGTGGTGACGATATGGCCGTTGAAGTGCAGCGGCAGGTCGTAGCGCGCCGCCTTGTCGCCGTGCACCTGCAGCAGGTCCAGCACCACCGGCAAGCCAAGGTCGGGGTGGCGCAGCAACGCCTGGGTGCGGGTGAATACCACGCCCGGGTAAGCATCGCGCATCGTCGCCGAAGCGATCTGGGTATCGGCGTCGGCCTGGAAGAAACGCACCTGCGGCGCATGTTCCTCGCCGCGCTTCCAGTCGCCCTTGAAGTGGCTCTGCTCGTTCACCACCAGGGTGTTGTGGGCCACGGTCTGCTTGGCCCAGCTGCGGTTCTCGGCAAGATAGATGCCACCACGCTTGGCTTCCACGTTGAGGAAGCGCGCCGCGCCATAGTCGGTCACCACGGCATTGCCGTTGTCGTAGAACAACCAGTTGAGCTTGTCGAAGTGGCCATGGCCCATGCCCTGCATGGTGTCCTTCTGCACCAGCGCCTGGCCGCGTTCGCCGCCCATGCGCAGGATTGCCAGACCGCCGCGTTCACCGTCCGGGCCATCACGCAGCAGCATCGGCCGGTAGTCGAACGGTTTGGCTTTGTTGGCTGCCAATGCCTGCGCCACCTGCAGTCCTTCCGGTGACAGCAGCAGGCGTTTCTGCTGCTGCGCGACCGACAGCAGGCGGTCATCGCCGGCTTGCGCATAGGCAATGCCGATGCCCGCCACCAGCTCTTCGGTATCGATGCCCTTGTCCAGGATCGCATCGTTGATCGGGAAGAACAGGCCGTCATAGCTGGTCTGCACCAGCACGTCCACCGCCTTCAGCAGCACGCCATCGCGGCGCGCGAAGATCTTCCGCTGCGGCTCGTTGCGCTCGATCGCGTTGGCGAACAGCAGGAACGGCGCCAGCGCGTAGCGCTGGTAGTAGGGGCCTTCCTCGTAATAGCCATCGGGCGAGAACAGCAGGTCGATCTGCCGCAGGAAACCGAACTGGTCATCCTTGCGGCTGCCGCGCAGCGATTTCTCCACCAGTTCCGGATCACGCAGCACGTAGCCGGTCATGCCGGTGGCAGCCGCCGCCCAGGTTGCGTGGTTATGGATCTGGTCGTAGTTCTTCGGCTCGCTGGCCAGGAACTCGGCCATCGGCCGGAACACCTGCGATTCGATGATCTGCCGATCCTGCGGCGACAGCGCGTCGCGGATCGCGTCGTAACCCTGGATGGCGTTGACCAGCCAGACCGAATCGTTGAGCACCTGCCAGAACACCCGGCCGGGAATCTGCCCGCGTCCTTCAGGATGCGGGCCGAGGGTCGGGTAGAGCTTGGCGTACTGCAGCAGCATGTCGCGCGAATAGGTGACATAGGCCTTGTCGCCGGTCAGCCGGTACAGGGTGCCGGCGGCCAGCAGGGCCTGGTAGTTGCGCTTGTGCTGCTCATGGGTGCGACCGCCGCCCTTGTCCTTCGGCACCGGCACGTCGATGCCGGCCTTCATCATCTTCTGCAGCGATTTCTGCGTACGCGCCTGTTCCTTGGCGAACCACGGATAGCGGCTGCCTTCGCTGGCCATCTGCTGCCACTGCGCGGCGGTCACCAGTACCGGCGCGGTATCCCCTTGTTGCGCGGCTGCGGCAGGTGCAGCGTGCAGCGGAGCCATCGGCAGCAGGGCGAAGGGAGCGGCCAGGGCAAGGGCGAGCGCCAGGCGGTGGGAACAAAGGGACAGCGGCTGCAACCTCATCGATCAACTCCGGTGCTGGTGCGTGACAGGGCAACCTCGCCCACCTTGGGATACCAGTCCACCCCCGTCTGTTCGCGCGGGGTCATCACCAGCGCCGGATCGGCGCCGATGGTGGGCAGGGGCGTTGCCGGCACCCACAGACCGCTGGCGGCCTGCTGCAGGGCGATGCTGGCGCTGCTCACCCCGCCCGGGAATACGCTGCTGGCCTGCGGCGACTGCACGTTGTTGCTGAAGGCGATGCCGGCCAGCGAACTGGCCGCATTCGGTGGATTCCTGCTGGTGCGGTTGACGATCAGGTTGCCGCTGAAGTGGCTGTTGCTGGCGGCGACCACGATCCCCTTGGCCTCGTCATGGCCCACGCCGAAGCTGATCTTCGCCACGTCGACAAAGGTGTTGCGGCTGATCGTCGCATTGACCACCGGCGCATAGCCGGACAGCGGCGGATTGGCCTGTGCATCCATCACCGCCAGCGCCGAACGGTTGCTGGAGCCGGCCAGCCGTTCGAAGTAGTTGTTGCTGACGCTCTGGTTGGCGTTGATGATGCGCACCCCGCCGGTGCCGGCCTTGTCGTCGCCGAGGAAGAGATTGTCGATCACCCGGTTGCCGTTGCCATGGCGCAGGGTCAGCGCACCGGCCGAACGATAGAACACGTTGCCGCGGAAGGTATTGCCGCCGGACTTGTTGGAGACGATCTCGGTCTCGCCATCGCAGCCTTCGAACCAGTTGTTCTCGACAGTGCTGTTGGAATCGCTCAGCGAGGTGTCGCTGGTGCCGACCCGGATCGTCTCGCCGCCATTGACGCCCAGCGCAGGGCGCGGGCCGAACCAGTTGTGGTCGATGCGGTGCTGGTTGTCCAGGCCCTGGGTGGCATCGCGCACCACCACCACCGTCGGGCCGGCATTGGTCTTGCCACGCAGCTGGCTGTGGTCGAGGCGGTTGTTGCTGCCGTACAGCGACACCCAGTAGTCCTGGTCGCTGCCATCGGGATTGCTGTAGTCGTCGATGACCAGGCCGGTGACGCGGCTGTGGCTGGCCACCGCCTTGCTCGACTCGCGGAAGGCCACCACGGCGTCGCCCGGCGTGTAGCCGTTGCGGAACACCAGGTTGGAGACCTGCAGGTAGCTGCCGGCCAGACGCAGGTCCGACGCCCCGCTGAGGATCACCTTGCCCGGTGTCTGCGCGCGCAGCACGATCGGAGCGGCGGCTGTGCCCTGGCCCTTCAGCAGCAGGCGCGCGTCGGTCCAGGTGCCATCGGCCAGCACGATCTCATCGCCGGGCTGCAGGGCGGCAGCGGCGGTGGCGAACTCGCTGGCGTCGTGGACGAACCAGCTGGCAGCCGTTGCTGGTGAACTGGTCAGGCATGTTGCCAGTCCAATTGCCAGGCAATATCCAAGGGCGGATTTCGAAAGGCGGTGCGAAGTCGATTGAGTACGCATGAAGTCCTTCCAGAGACGGCAATGCCGTGGTTTCAGAGTGGGTGTGCATACCACTTGTTGGGTGTGTTGTAAGCCACGTTGCGCGCAAAGTCATGCTGCACCAGCACATGAAATGGCTAACAACCGGTCTGAATCAAAGGTATTACGAAAAATCCAGTCCACTTGGTTGACATTTCTGTGTCGGCGTGTCGAAGCTGCGTCCCACGCCTACCGTCCGGGCGATCCTTTGGGAGGAGGAAAACCATGCGGCAACCTGCCGGAGTTGTACGTCGTACACCGTTGTCACCCACACCACTGATCGTGGCACTGCTCGCTGCGCTGGCCGCTTCGCCGACCGTACAGGCGCAGTCTGCCGCGACCGGTTCCGGGCAGGACGCCACCACCCTGGACCAGGTCCAGGTCACCGGCATCCGCGAGTCGATGCAGAGTTCGATCAACAAGAAACGCGACGACACGGTGATCGCCGATGTGTTGTCGGCAGATGACATCGGCGACCTGCCCGCGCCATCGCTGGCCGATGCGATCGAAACGCTGACCGGTGCCGCCTCGACCCGCGACAAGACCGGCGCGTCGGAAATCTCGATCCGTGGTCTCGGCGCATTCCTCAGCAGCACCAACTTCAATGGCCGTGAGATCACCAACGGCAGCGGCGATCGTTCGGTGAACTTCAACATGTTCCCGGCCGAGCTGATCAATACGGTGGCGATCTACAAGACCCAGCGCGCCGACATCATCGAAGGCGGTGTCGCCGGCACCATCGGGCTGGAAACGGTGAAGCCGCTGGAGTACGGCAAGCGCTCGGCGCAGATCGATCTGCGCGGCAGCTGGGCCGAGTATGACAAGAAGTACCGCGACGACGATGGCATCGGCTATCGCGGTACCGCCAGCTACATCGACCAGTTCGAATTCGGCAACGGCCAGAAGCTCGGCATCTCGCTGGGCGTCCAGCGGCTTGAGGGCACCGATCCGGAGGAGAGCATCACCAGCGGCTCCACCTGGTATGCCTGCGATGGCAGGCAGAACGTGGCCAATGCCAACTGCAGTGAAGTCAGCGCGCAGGCCATCGCCAACGGCGCCCCCTATTACCTGGTGCCAAGCAGCCGCATCTATCGCCTGAAGCAGGAACGCAATGATCGCCAGAGCGAATTCGCGGCGATCCAGTGGCGGCCCAACGACGTGGTCGAGGTCAACCTCGATTTCGAGCATACCGAGCGCAACTGGGACGAGAACCGCAGCGACCTGAGCCTGTCCAACGCACGTCGCGGCATCACCCAGCGCGAGGTGGACGAGGACGGCATCGTCCGTCACCTGCATGGCAGCACCTCCATCGATTCGACCTCCAACCGCTACTGGCGTGGCGAGGAGTACACCGGTGGCGGCCTCAACCTGATCCTGCGCCCGAGCCCGGCCTGGGAGCTGTCCACCGATCTTTCCTATTCGCATACCAACCGCCTGGACAGCGAGCGCATGACCCGGCTGCGCGCCAACCAGCGCGACGTCAACAACGCCGTCGTGCCGGGCATCAGCAGCGGCGCCACCGGTTATGTCGACTACGACTGGGACTGGCATGGCGAGGTGCCGAGCGTGGCGCTGGCGCCGAACTTCGACCCGAACAACTGGGATGCCTACACCGGTGCGGCAAGGGTGACCTCCAGCGCGACCGAGAATGACCACAAGATCAAGGCTGGCCGCTTCGATGCCAGCTTCATGCCCGAGTCCGGTTTCTTCACCCGCATCAAGGGCGGCGTGCGCGCCAGCCAGGCCGACTACCGCCTGCGCGACAACACCCTGGTGACCGACTACGACCAGCGCGTAGCGGCCGACAAGGCGAAGATCATCGCCGCCAACCGTGCCTGTCGTGCACCGTTCCCGCAGGACGACTTCATGGATGCGGCCAGCGGCAACACGATCTCCTCGTGGGCGTACTTCGATCCGAGCTGCCTTTATGAGTCCTTCCGCGGCACCAGCGCCAGCGGCCTGGACCCGGATTTCCAGGATCCGAACAACGTCGATGTGACCGAGAAAACCCGCGCGCTGTACCTGATGGGCGAGTTCAGCAGCACGCTGTTCGGGCTGCCGGTCACCGGCAATGTCGGCCTGCGCTGGGTCAAGACCGACGTGCGCTCGGAAGGTGTGCGCACCGACCTGGCGATCATCGACAACGGCGACGGCACGATCCGCCTGCAGCCCACGGGTGATTTCACCACCCAGGTGTTCAAGTCGGGCAACGACAAGCTGCTGCCAAGCCTGAATGCTGCCTTCGAGCTGAAGCCGGACCTGCTGCTGCGGGTGGGGGCGTACCGGGCGATGTCGCGGCCGGATATCGCTGCACTCGGTGCCGGTCGAACCATCAATGTCAGCAGCGATGCCACCTATACCGGCCTGGCCGACGCGCTGGACGACATCAGTGCCAGCGGCAATCCGGCTGCGCAGCCGCTGATGTCCTGGAACGGCGATGTCTCGCTGGAGTGGTATGCAAACCCGGACACGCTGCTGGCCGGTGCGGTGTACTGGAAGCAGTTCAACGGCGGCACCGCCACCGCGCTGGTGCCGGAAACCTACACCCTCAACGGACAGACGGTGACCGTGCCGGTGCGCCAGCAGGTGACCACCGATGAGGACAGCACCCTGACCGGTATCGAGCTCAGTGCCACCCACCGGTTCTCGTACCTGCCCAAGCCGTTCGATGGCCTCGGCTTCAAGGTCAGCTACAACTATGCCGACGCCGACTACCAGACCCAGGATTCGCGGTTGGGCGAGCAGTTGGCCGCCGATGGATCGATCATTCCGGCCATCGTGCCGCCGGCCGGCCTGAGCGGATTCTCGCGGCACGTGCTGTCCGGTTCCCTCTACTGGGATGTGGGCCGCTTCAACATCCAGGCCATCGGCAAGTTCCGTTCGCACTACTACCAGGACTTCACCGGCAACACGGCGCAGCAGAACCGCTATTACGATGACAACACCAGCGTCGACCTGCGCCTTCGCTACCAGGTGAGCAAGCAGCTGTCGTTGTCGCTGGAACTGATGAACCTGACCAACGAGCCACGCGTGGCGTACCAGCCGCTTTACGGGAATTTCCGCGAGGTGGTGAGCTACGGGCGGCGTGCGTATTTCGGTGTACGATACAAGTTCTGAACAGGGCGGCGCGGCCAATGGTCGCGCCGTCGCTCCAACCGGACCCGCACCGTGCCCGGTGGCCGGGGACGGGCCCGGAGGGAACCGCCAAGGGTCAGCCGCATGTCCGCCAACCGTCTTTACCAGACCATCGCCGCCAAGCTCCGCAAGCTGATCGAAGATGGCGAATATCCGTCGGGTTCGCGCCTGCCGGGCGAACGTGAACTTGCCGAACGCTTCGGCGTCAGCCGGGTCACCATCCGCGAGGCGGAAATCGCCCTGGAAGCGCAGGGCTGGATCGCGATCCGTATCGGCTCGGGTGTCTATGTGAAACCGCGCCCGGCACAGGCCGTCGGTGGATTGCCCGACATCAGCGCCTTCGACCTGACCGCGGCGCGTGCCGTGTTCGAGGCGGAAGCCGCTGCGCTGGCGGCAAGCAATATCGATGAGGCTGGCATCGCCGAGCTGCAGGTACTGGCAGAAGCACTGTGCCGGCGTGACCTCACCGATGAGGAGGCCGGCGACTACGACCGCCGCTTCCACCTGGCCATCGCCCGCCTGTCGGGCAATCCGGTGGTCGAGTATCTGGTGCAGCAGATCTGGCGCATGCGCAGCGAGCTGCCGCGGGTGACCGAGGTCTATGCCCGGGTGTGCCATGACGATGGTGCCAGCCGCGCCGACGAGCACATGGCGATCTTTGAAGGTCTGCGCGCGCGCGATCCGGTCGCGGCACGCAATGCGATGCGTCATCACTTCCAGCGCCTGTTCGAGGCGATGCTGGAGGCGACCGAAAGCCAGGCGCTGGCCGAGATCCGCCGGCAGACCCAGCAGGACCGCGAGCGCTTCCTGGCCACGACCCGGATCTGACCGGGTTCATCCTGTAGTGCCGGGCCACGCTCGGCTGCTTTCGGCTGGAACGTGCGGTACCCGCATCGCCTGCATCCACGCGCTATGCTGGGCTCCGGACGTCTCCCATAAGGAAAGCGCGATGTTCCCGACCATGTTCTTCAGCGCGGTACTGGCCTTCGTGGCCGTGGTCATCCTGTTCAAGGCGGTGCGGATGGTGCCACAGGGCTATGAATGGACCGTCGAGCGGTTCGGCCGTTACACCCACACCATGTCGCCCGGCCTGCATTTCCTGATCCCGATCGTCTACGGGGTGGGGCGCAAGGTGAACATGATGGAACAGGTGCTGGACGTGCCCGGCCAGGAAGTGATCACCAAGGACAACGCCGCCGTGCGCGTCGATGGCGTGGTGTTCTTCCAGGTACTGGACGCGGCCAAGGCCGCCTACGAGGTGTCCGTGCTGGAAGTGGCGATGATCGCCCTGGTGCAGACCAACATCCGTACCGTGATCGGCTCGATGGACCTGGATGAATCGCTCAGCCAGCGCGAGGTGATCAACGCCAAGCTGCTCAGCGTGGTCGACCAGGCGACCAATCCCTGGGGCGTGAAGGTCAACCGCATCGAGATCCGCGACATCCAGCCGCCGCGCGACCTGCTTGATGCGATGGCACGGCAGATGAAGGCCGAGCGCGAGAAGCGCGCGCAGATCCTCGAGGCGGAAGGTTCGCGGCAGTCCGAGATCCTGCGTGCCGAAGGCGAGAAGCAGGCCACGGTGCTGGAAGCAGAGGGGCGGCGCGAGGCCGCGTTCCGCGACGCCGAAGCCCGCGAGCGCCTGGCCGAAGCGGAAGCCAAGGCGACCCAGGTGGTGTCGGCGGCGATCGCCGACGGCGACGTCCAGGCCATCAACTACTTCATCGCCCAGAAGTATGTGGAAGCGTTCAAGGAACTGGCCACATCGCCGAACCAGAAGCTGGTGCTGATGCCGATGGAGGCCAGCGGCGTGATTGGTTCGATCGCCGGCGTGGCCGAGCTGGCCAAGCAGGCCCTGTCCAACCAGGAAACCCGGCCGCAGGCAAAGCGGCCGCCACCGATCGGAGGCTGACATGCGCTGGGAAGTCGTTGCCTGGGGCGCGTTGGCCTTGCTGCTGTTCGCCGCCGAAGCGCTGGCGCCCGGCGCGTTCATGCTGTGGATCGGCATCGGTGCGGCGGCGGTGTTCGCGCTGGTGGCGGTGTTCGCCGATATTCCGGTGCTGTGGCAGGTAATCGCCTTCGTGGTGCTGAGCGTGCTGTCCATCCAGTGCTACCGGCACTGGGGCAAGCCGCGTGCGCGGCAGAGCGACGCGCCGCTGCTGAACCGTCGCGCTGAACAACTGGTCGGGCGTGTGGTGCCATTGCAGCAGGCCATCGTCGGCGGGCAGGGCAGGGTCAGCATCGATGACGCGTCGTGGCAGGTGAGTGGACCGGAGCTGCAGGCCGGCACGCTTGTGCGGGTGGTGGCGGTGCAGGGCAGTGCGCTGGTGGTCGAAGCGGCCGGCTGAGTTTTCCAGCCAACGGCGCAGCCCCTCGTGGGTGGTCGCTGAAAGCAGATGCTGGGTTGGGTCGGGCGGGTGGGCTGTGCAGGGGGCGCCGCAAGTACGTCCTTGTAGGCTTGGCCGCGCCATCCATGGCGCGGACACCCCTGCCCAGCCCACCCGCCCGACCTCTGACAGTTTCCGTTGGCGTTCACCCACGGAAAAGAAAATAAGAGCAAAGCAGAAGCGGGTCGCTGCGCTCGCGGGTCATTGCCGGGGTGGGGCGGTGTGGGGCGGTGTGGGGTGGAGGGACCGCAGGCGCCATGGATGGCGCCTACGAGCCTACACGGACGTACTTGCGGCGTGTCCCGCAACCCCACATCGCCCCACCAGCCCACAGACGTCGCCGAGCCGATGCGCTTTGGCCGTTGCCGTTGCCTGGCTTGTAGAAAGCGCCCGCCGGCCGCAGGCCGGCCAACATCCCCCCGCTGCGCTGCGGCGCGACCTGCGACCGACCGATCTGGGATAATGCGCGTTCTTGTTTCCTCTGCTGCCGGACCCGGTCATGACCCAGAAGACGCTGCTCAACGATACCCACCGCGCCCTTGGCGCCAAGATGGTCGATTTCGGGGGTTGGGACATGCCCATCCACTACGGCTCGCAGCTGGACGAGCACCACCTGGTGCGTCGTGAGTCGGGCGTGTTCGACGTCAGCCACATGACCGTGGTCGACCTGCGCGGCGACCAGGTCAAGCCGTTCCTGCGCCGCCTGCTGGCCAACTCGGTCGACAAGCTCAAGATCACCGGCAAGGCGTTGTACTCGTGCATGCTGAATCCGCAGGGCGGCGTCATCGACGACCTGATCGTCTATTACCTGGGCGAAGACTTCTTCCGCATGGTGGTCAATGCCTCCACCCGCGAGAAGGATCTGGCGTGGCTGCGCGAGCAGGCTGCGCCGTTCAACGTTTCGGTCGAGCAGCGGCCGGACCTGGCAATCCTCGCCGTGCAGGGTCCGCAGGCGCGCGACATCGTCATCGGCCTGGCCCGCGAAGCCGACCGTGAGTCGCTGGGCAAGCTCGGCCGTTTCGCCGCGCTGCAGGCGCAGTCCGACGACGGCGTTGAACTGTTCGTCGCCCGCACCGGCTACACCGGCGAAGACGGTTTCGAGATCCTGCTGCCGCAGGATGCCGTGGTCGCGTTCTGGAACCGCCTGCTTGCTGCCGGCGTGAAGCCGGCCGGTCTCGGCGCGCGCGATACCCTGCGCCTGGAAGCCGGCATGAATCTGTACGGCCAGGACATGGACGAAGCGATCAGCCCGTACGAAGCGGCGCTGGCCTGGACGGTGTCGCTGGACGAAGGCCGCGACTTCATCGGCCGCGACGTGCTGGAGGCGCAGAAGGCGGCCGGCAACGCGCGTCAGATGATCGGCCTGGTGATGGATGAGAAGGGCGTGCTGCGCCATGGCCAGGCGGTCACCACGGCCGGCGGCCAGGGCGAGATCCTGTCCGGCACCTTCTCGCCGACCCTGGCCAAGGGCATCGCATTCGCGCGCGTGCCGGCCGGTGAACTCGGTCAGGTCACCGTCGACATCCGCGGCCGTCAGGTGCCGGTGCGGGTGGTCAAGTTCCCGTTCGTGCGCGAAGGCCAGGCCCAGCCCGGCGTGCTCACCGACGCGTGATCCAAACGTGCCGGTCGTCACTGCCAGCAGTGGCGGCCGGTTGGTTACACTAGCCCCGTTTTTTCCACCCCCTGCATATCTCTGGAGCAGTCCCATGAGCGAGATCCCCGGCGACCTCAAGTTCCTCAAGTCCCATGAGTGGGCCCGTGTCGAAGGCAATGGCCGCGTGACCGTCGGTATTTCCGACCACGCTCAGGGCCTGCTGGGTGACCTGGTCTACGTCGAGCTGCCGGAAGTCGGCACGACCGCCAAGGCCAACGAGCAGATCGCGGTCGTGGAGTCGGTGAAGGCCGCCTCCGACGTCTACAGCCCGATCAGCGGCACCATCGTCGAGGTCAACTCGGCGCTGGCCGACAAGCCGGAAACCATCAACGAAGACGCCTACGGCGACGGCTGGATGTTCGTGGTCGAAGTGTCCAACAGCGAAGAGCTCAACGAGCTGCTGGACCCGGACGCGTACGCCGAAGGCCTGGAAGACGAAGAGCACTGAGTCGTCGCTTCCCCGGTACGAAGACGGCCACCCTCGGGTGGCCGTTTTCGTTTCGGAGGACGCGTCGAACTTATGCCGACCGGTTCGCCGCATGCCATCGCCATGGCATCCGCCGGTGTTGAGCGCGGCCAAAAGGCGTGCGCAGTTTTGCGCAAATCCGCGTTTCCACCCCCGCGGCGGCGCGCCCGGATGTGAAAAGTTTTTGGCCTTGTTGCAGGTCCGTTGTGCTGGCGTTGGCGAGTGCGTCGCCATGCACGACCACGTCGCCGTGCGATGTTCCATCTCCTCCCTGTGCATGACGCAGAGTGCCTATTTCAAGTGTTTTTTCTTCGCTGATCGTGCGCAGCTGATGGTAGCGGCGCTGCGCGATGCAGTGTTTGCTGGCGCTCGCGAAGGCGCAGCGGCAGGCGCAGGAAGGGCTCCCGGGACGCGGCGGATGTGAAAATTTTTCGCGGGGGTTGTTGACAGTAAAAAAAACCGTGATTAGGTTTCGCCTCAGCAGACCTTGCCTGCCAAACCGAGTGCGCAGAATCAATCGTCCGATGCGAAGCAGCCCCTCGAAGACCACCGCGATCCTGACGACGGTGGACATGGCCCCGCTTCCCCCGGAGAAATGCAAGGCGACCCCTGTTCCGATGCCTGCTCCGCCGATCGTGGCGGGCATCACCGCATCCGTAACGGCGCGCCTGACGCGCCGGCGGTCCCCGCACGCAGCATGGGCGGGTTTGATCCACCTGGGCGTTTCAACTCCCTATCACTGACGAGGAGCCATCACCATGGCAACCAAGAAAGCTGCGAAGAAAAAGCCTGCCGCCAAGAAAGCGGTGAAGAAGGTCGCCAAGAAGGCCGCTGCCAAGAAGGCAGTGAAGAAGGTCGCGAAGAAGGCGACGGCCAAGAAGGCAGTGAAGAAGGCTGCCAAGAAGGTCGCCAAGAAGGCCACGGCGAAGAAGACAGTGAAGAAGGCTGCGAAGAAGGTAGCCAAGAAGTCCACTGCCAAGAAGGCCGTCAAGAAGACCGCGAAGAAGGCCGTCAAGAAGGTAGCCAAGAAGGCCACCAAGAAGACTGCCAAGAAGGCCGTAAAGAAGACCGCCAAGAAAGCTACTGCCCGCAAGCCGGCCAAGAAGGTCGCCAAGAAGGCAGTGAAGAAGGCGGTAAAGAAGACCGCCAAGAAGGCGGTGAAGAAGACTGCGAAGAAGGCCACCAAGAAGGCTGCCCCGAAGAAGGCTGCCAAGAAGGTTGCCAAGCGCAAGCCGGCCGCCCGCAAGAAGAAGGCCGCCCCGGTGGCCCTTCCGGCAACGCCGGCACCGCTGATCTAAGTACTTCCCGATAGCCGTACCCTGAGACCCCTTCCCCGACTGCCCAGCGGGGAGGGGTTTTTTTTTATGGGCATCAGCTTTGGCTAGCTGCGACGGTCAGCTGCTTCACCGGGAAACCGCTCGACCAGGAAATCCACGAAGCTGCGCAGCCGGGTCGAGTGATAACGGTCGTGCGGATAGACCACGTGCATGGGCCGACCGTGCCGGCCATGTTCCGGCAGCAACGGGACCAGGTCACCCGCAGCGATGTCCGCTGCCAGCAGCAGGCTCGACTGCAGGATGATGCCCAGGCCCTGCAGCGCGGCCAGCCGCAACGCTTCGCCGTTGTTGATCTGCAGGCGTGCTGAGGGTGGCTGCCCCGCCGACGCTGCCTCGTTGCCAAGCCAATGCGACAGCGCAGCCGGATCCAGCGACAGGCATTGATGCTGTTGCAGCGCTTGCACGCTGTGCGGCGTGCCATGCCGTGCGAGATAGGCCGGTGATGCGCACAAGGTCAGCCGATAGGGGCTGAGCGGACGCGCCACCAGATGCGTGGTGTCGGCAAGCGTGCCGATGCGGATCGCGGCCTCGAATCCCTCATCGGCCAGTTCGACCACGCGATCGGCCAGCACCAGTTCGACACTGACCTCGGGGTAGCGGTCCATGTAGGTCGATAGTGCCGGCACCAGCGCATGCGTGCCGAAGATCACCGGTGCACTGATCCGCAGCTTGCCCGCCGGTGCCAGATGGTGATGCTGGGCCTGCGCATCCGTTTCTTCCACCAGGCGCAGGATCTCCTTGCAGCGGCCGTAGTAGGCCTCACCGAAAGCGGTCATGTGCTGCCGTCGCGTGGTGCGGCTCAACAGCTGCATGCCCAGCCGTTCCTCCAGGGCGCGCAGGTGCTTGCCGGCCATCGTCGCGGAGATGTCCAGTGCCGACGCCGCGGCACTGAGGCTGCCCTTTTCCACGGCCAGCACATAGACCTGCATGCTCTCCAACAGGTTCATCTGACACCCCGGGTTCTGAATGTTGAAACCTCGCCGAAGTTTATCAATCGAAGGTATTCAAAGAGCATGTCCGCACGGCCAGATGGGCCGGCAGAACCTGGCAGGGCAACACGTGAAACTGGATCTTGAAGGACGTACCGCGCTGGTCACCGGCGCAGGCAGTGGCATCGGCGCCGGTGTCGCGCGGGTGCTGGCAACGCTGGGTGTGCGCGTGGCGATCACCGCGCGGCGGCAGGCGCCGTTGCAGTCGGTGGCGGCCGCGATCAAGGCGGCGGGTGGGCCGGTACCGGTCGTGGTGATGGGTGATCTGACCGACGCCGACGATGTGCAACGCATCGCCAGCGCATCGCTGGAGGCGCTGCAGCGCGTGGATATCCTGGTCAATGCAGCCGGTGGTGCACGGTTGGCCGGGGTGGCTGCAGCAGATGAGGTGTGGGACGAGGCGATGGCGCTGAACTTCTCGGCGGCACGACGGCTGACACAGGCGTTGCTGCCGTCGATGCGGGCCAATGGCTGGGGGCGTGTCATCAACCTCAGCGGGTCGATGGAGCCGCGCGCGGTGAATGCTGCGAGCCCGGCGAAGGCGGCGCTGCATCTGTGGAGCAAGGGGCTGTCCTGCGACGTGGCGGGCGAGGGCATCACCATCAACTCGATCGCCCCGGGGCGTATCAACAGCGCGCAGATCCTGGATCGGCTGCATCCCACCGAAGAGAGCCGACGTGAGTTCATCGCCCGCAACATCCCGATGGGGCGTTTCGGCGAACCGGAGGAGGTGGCACACCTGGTAGCGTTCCTGGCCTCACCGTTGGCGGGGTACATCACCGGCGCGGTGATTCCGGTGGATGGGGGAATGCACTACTTCGCCCACTAGCATCGTCGACGCGCGGCCGGGCAGGGCTTGGCGCCGCGTGGAGGTCGCTGACGCAAAAAGGGCGACCCGAGGGCCGCCCTTCTGCTCAACGTCGAGTTCGCCAGCTCAGCGCGGCGAGGCCACCGCGCGGTTGCCCGAGGCGCCCTTGCCCTTGCGCTTGTCCTGCTGTGCCGGGGCGGCACCCTCGGCCATCAGATTGTCGCTGCCGAAGTCGGTGTCCACGTCCAGCCAACGCTGCGACGGCAGGCCGAGGGCTGCGTCGAGCACGGTCGGCAACAGGCCGCTGGGCAGGCTGCTTTCACCGTTCCACATGATGGCGATGCCGAGGTCGCGCTCGGGCACCAATGCCACCAGACCACGGTAACCCTGCACGGCGCCGGCATGGAACACCACATCGTGACCGGCGTAGTCGAAGGTGCGCCAGCCCAGCGCGTAGCCGGCCGAGTGCAGGCGTTCGCGGCGCCAGCCCGAGCGCATCTCGCCGGGCGTGTTGATCAGGCTGGAGTGCAGGGTGGCCAGCAGCGGTGCCGGCAGCACGTCAGGACGGTGGCCGGTATGGGCCAGCAGCCACTGCGCCATGTCACTGGCACTGGCGTTGACACCGGCAGCCGGGGCCACGCGGTAATAGGTCGGCTTCGGCGTCAGCGACACCCAGCCGTTGCGGCTGCGTACGTGCGGGCGTGCCCAGCGCGAGCTGGCCTGGATGCCGGCCAGGCCGAGGCTGGCATCGTTCATGCCCAGCGGCTTGAAGATGCGGCGTTCGACCGACTGCTCGTAGAAGCTGCCGGAGGCCGCATACACGACGTCGCCGATCAGGCTGAAGGCCACGTTCTGGTAGGCGTAGCAGTCGCCCGGCAGGCACTTCAGGCCGGTGTTGGCCAGCTTCTGGGTCAGCGCGTAGTACTCGGCATTGCCTTCGATGTCGCGGTCGTAGGCGTTGTACGGCAGACCGACGCGGTGGCTGAGTACATCGGCCACGGTGAGGCGGTCGGTGGCTTCCGGCGAGTTCAGGCGGAAGCCCGGTACATAGTCGGTGACCTTGCTGTCCCAGCGCAGGGTGCCATCGTTGACCAGCAGGCCGGCCATGGTGCCGGCGAAGGCCTTGGACAGCGACGCCAGGCGGAACACGGTGTGGGCGTCGACCGGCAACGGGTTGTTGACGTCGGTGACGCCGTAGCCGCGCGCGCTGAGCACGCGGCCGCCCTGCACGATGGCCACGGCCATGCCCGGCACGCGCTCGCCATAGGTGAGCTGCTGCGCCATCGATTCGATATTGGCGACGTTGAAACCGGCAGCCGGCAACTGCACCTGCGGCATCAGCCCGGTTCGGTAGGCCGCCGGCTGGGTGTGGGCGACGGCGCCACCGGCAGCGGTTTCGATGTTGGTCGGCATCGGCGGCAACGCCGGCGGGGTCTGCGCGGTGGTGGACAAGGCAAGGGGCATCAACATGCCCAGCAAACCGGTGGCCGCCGAACGGATCGGACGACGCAGGCTGTTCTTTTTCATCGGTTGGAACCCGTGCGCGACTGCTGGGGATGATTCTAGCGCCGCTTTTCGCCTGTGCACAAACAAAGCGAAGATGAATGCGCATCTCGTTGAAAAAGTTGGATTTTTGACGCCAGAAAAGCGTGTATCACAAGGTGTCCGCCGGGCCAGTCCGTGACACTGCGTTGCAGCCATCGGCGCCGCCTGCGCTGGCGATGTTGCAGTGCATTGGATAACGTACGCGCTTCACTGCCCCCGGAGCCCGCCATGCCGCTGTCCAACCGCCGTTTGCGGGCGAGGGGAGCCGCGTGAGCGCGGCCACTGCGGGCGGTCCGTTGAAGAAGCTGGTCGCAGCCCTACGCGAGTCGCCGGCGCTATGGTGGTCGTTCCTGTACTTCTTCTGCCTGCTCAGCGGTTACTACGTGCTGCGCCCGGTGCGCGAGGCGATGGCCGCTTCGGCCGACCTGGAGACGGTGTTCCCGGTGGCGTTGATCGCCTGGTTCGCCAGCCATGGCATCGCCCTGAAGGACTTCGTCCTGCAGTTCCTGTTCTCCTGCGTGTTCGTGATCATGCTGGTGCTGCAGCCGGTCTATGGCTGGCTGGTCAGCCGCTTCCCGCGGCGGGTGTTCCTGCCGGCGGTGTATGGCTTCTTCATCGCCACCCTGCTGGGCTTCTATGCGCTGTTCGACAGCGGCATGCCGGGGCGTGGCATGGCGTTCTTCTTCTGGATCACGGTCTTCAACCTGTTTGCGGTGGCGGTGTTCTGGAGCTTCATGGCCGACGTTTTCTCCAATGCGCAGGCACGGGCGTACTACGGCTATATCGGTGCAGCGGGTACCGTCGGCGCCTTCCTCGGCCCGATCATTACCAGTGCGCTGGTGCAGCGGGTCGGTATTGCCAATCTGATGCTGGTGTCGGCCGGCTTCCTGGCCGTCTGCCTGCTGTGCATCTGGCGCCTGCGGCATTGGGCGGTGCTGCGCGAGCGCGAGCAGCAACTGGCGTCCGGCGAGCAGCCAATGGGCGGCAGCGTGCTGGATGGCTTGAAGCTGATCGTGCGCGAGCCCCTGCTGCGCTGGCTGGCGATCATGGTGGTGTTTGGCGTGGGCGTCGGCACCCTGCTGTACAACCAGCAGGCCACCATCGTGCGTGCCTCGTTCACCGATGCAGGCGCTGCCACAGCCTTCTTTTCGCGCATCGACCTGGCGGTGAACGCGCTGGCGCTGTTGATGCAGCTCGGGCTGACCCGCTGGCTGCTGTCGCGCCACGGCATCGCCCCGGCGTTGCTGATTCCCGGTTTTGCGATCCTGATCGGCTTCTCGGTGCTGGCCGCATCGCCGATGCCGCTGATGGTGGCGGTGGTGCAGGTGATGACCCGCGCCAGCGAGTTCGCCCTGGCCAAGCCGGCCCGCGAAACCATCTACACCCGCGTGGACCGGCAGTGGCGCTACAAGGCCGGCGCAGCGATCGACACGGTGGTGTACCGCGGCGCCGACCTGACCTTCGCCTGGCTGCACAAGGGGCTGTCGTTGTTCGGCTCGCACGTGGTATTCGTCGGCGGCGTGGTGGTGGCTGCCTGCATGACCGCTGCGGCGTTCGGCGTGCTGCGCGAAGAAAAGAAGCTGCCGCGCGACCGTTGAGTGATCCAGGGTCAGATCCCTTTTCATTGGAAAAGGGCTCTGACCCCAACTTTCCAAAGGAGAGAGTCGATGTCATTGCTAGCGCTGCTGCTGACCGTGCTGGTTGCCGTGCTGCACCTGTATTTCCTGGTGCTGGAGATGTTCCTGTGGACCCGGCCGCTGGGCCTGAAGACGTTCCGCAATTCACCGCAGAAGGCGGAGACCACGCGCGTGCTGGCGGCCAACCAGGGCCTGTACAACGGCTTCCTGGCGGCGGGCATCGTGGTGGGGCTGGTGCTGGCGCAGCCGGTGCTGGTGACGTTCTCGCTGGCGTGCGTGGTGGTGGCGGGGTGCTATGGCGCCTACAGCGTGAGCCGGCGCATTTTCATGATCCAGGCGGTGCCGGCGATCCTGGCGTTGATTCTTCGCGCTGTGGCGTGAGTTTCCAGCCAACGGCTGAGCCCCTCGTGGTTGGCCGCTTAGATCAAAAGCCGCGCTTGGCGGGGCGGGTGGGCCGTGCAGGGGACGCTGCAAGTACGTCCCTGTAAGCTCGATGGCGCCATCCATGGCGCCAACGCCCCTGCACGGCCCACCCGCCCCCCCCCTGACAGGTTCCGTGCGCGGCCAGCCCACGGAGAAGAAAAAGAAGATCAAGAGCAACAGCGGGTCGCTGCGCTCGTGGGTTCTGCGCGCATGAAAAAATCGGCCACTGGGCCGCTTTTGCTTTTGCCTTTGCTCTTCTTTTTTCTCTTGCGTGGGTGGACGCCGCAGAGATCTGTCAGAGGCCGGAGGGCTGGGGTCGGGCGGGGTATCCGCGCCATGGATGGCGCGCCCGAGCCTACAGGGACGTATTCACGGCGTCCCCTGGGTATCCCACCCCTCCGGCCCAACCCATGACCCGCTTCCAGCGACCAACCCACGAGGGGCTGCGCCGTTCGCGGCAACATCACTTCGCCGGCGACACCCACATGTCGATGACCGCACTGAACACGTCCGTGCCCGCGTGGTCGCGCACGCTCACCGTCACCGGCAGCGCGTAGCCTTCGGCTGCCACCACGATCGGCTGCGCCGGCAAGGCCGTCGCATGCAGCGTGCCACGGGCCTTGGCCAGGTATTGCACCTGCATCCCCTTTGGGATCCAACGCATGCCCTTCGGCAGCGACGCATCGACCATCAGCCCGGCGGTCAGCTCGGCCAGATTGCACATCGCGATCGCGTGCACCGTACCGATGTGGTTGCGCACCTTGCGGCGGTCGCCCAGCGTGCCCTCGCAGCGGCCGTTCTCGAGGAGAGTGATGCGCGGGGCGATGCTGGCGAAGTAGGGTGCCTTGAAGCACACCGCGCGCGAGAACAACCAGTTGCCGGCAGGCCAGCGCTGCAGGCGGTGATAGAGCGAAAGCAGGGGCGTGGACATGGCGGTTTCCGGTTGGCGGACAAAGCGACGGCGGGCTAGGCCCGCCGTCGAGGCAACGCGTGTCGCGGGCGATCAGGCCGCCTGCGAGTGCGGGTCCTTGTTCTGGCGGTCGTAATAGCTGGCCGCGCGCAGTTCGTGGGTGTCGAAATCGTCCACGGTGATGGTGTCCAGGGTCAGCGTACGCAGCTCTTCCAGCAGGCTGCGCTCGTCCTGGGTGATCACGCCCTCGGCCACGGCCTCGTCGAGCTGGCTGTTGAAGTCCAGCGCTTCGATGCCCTTGCTCTTCAGCGCCTTCAGGAACTTGCGCTCCACCGGCTCGGCCATGATCGCCTTGCTCAGGTAGCTGTTGATGCGGCCACCCGGGTTGTTCTCGCACGGGGTCAGGAACACGCCGCTGGCGAGACGGTCACGGGCTTCGTTCGGTGCCATCAGCAGCGCAGCCACGCGACGGCTCAGGCGGTCGCCCGGGGCCTCGGCACGACGGCCCAGCGGGAAGATCAGTGCCCACATCAGCCAGCCGATCGGACGGATCGGGAAGTTGCGCAGGGCGGCCGACAGCGATTCCTCGATCTTGTGCACGCTGTCATGGAAAGCCCAGGCCAGCAGCGGCTGGTCGGCCTGCGGCGCGCCTTCGTCGTGGTAGCGCTTGAGCATGGCGCTGGTCATGTAGACATGGCTCAGGACGTCGCCCAGGCGGCCGGACAACGATTCCTTGAACTTCAGCTTGCCGCCGAGCGTCATCATCGAGATGTCGGCCATCAGCGCCAGGTTGGCCGAGTAACGGTCCAGCTTGCGGAAGTAACGGCGGGTGTAGGCATCGCCCGGGGCAGCCCCGAAGCGTGCGCCGGTCAGGCCGAACCAGAACGAACGAACAGCATTGGAGATGCCGTAGCGGATGTGGCCGAACAGGCTGCGATCGAAGTCCTGCAGGCCGGCACGGGTGTCCGGGTCCTGCGCGGCCTTCATTTCCTTCAGCACCCACGGGTGGCAGAGGATCGCACCCTGGCCGAAGATCAGCAGGCTGCGGGTCATGATGTTGGCGCCTTCCACCGTGATGGCGATCGGCGCGGCCTGCCAGCTGCGGCCGGCGAAGTTGCGCGGCCCCAGGATGATGCCCTTGCCGCCGATCACGTCCATCATGTCCGAGATCACTTCGCGACTCATGTTGGTGCAGTGGTACTTGGCGATCGCCGACGGCACCGACGGCACGTCACCGCGGTCCACAGCAGCGGCGGTGGCCTGCGACAGCGCGCTGATCTTGTACGCCTTGCCACCGATGCGGGCCAGTGCTTCTTCCACGCCTTCAAAGCGGCCGACCGACAGGCCGAACTGCTTGCGGATGCGCGCATAGGCGCCGGTTACTGCGGCACCGGCCTTGGCGCCGCCGCTGGCAGTGGAGGGCAGGGTGATCGAGCGGCCCACGGCCAGGCACTCGTTGAGCATGTTCCAGCCCTTGCCGGCCATCGCAGCGCCACCGATCAGCTGGGTCAGCGGAATGAACACGTCCTTGCCGCGGATCGGGCCGTTCTGGAACGTCGAGTTCAGCGGGAAGTGGCGACGGCCGATTTCAACGCCGGCGGTCTCGCGCGGCAGCAGGCCCAGGGTGATGCCGATGTCGCGGGTCTGGCCGATCAGGCCATCCGGATCGTACATGCGGAAGGCCAGCCCGATCAGCGAGGCGACCGGGGCCAGGGTGATGTAGCGCTTGTCGAAGGTCAGCTTGACGCCGAGCACCTGCTCGCTGTTCCACTCGCCCTTGCAGACGATGCCGTAGTCGGGAATGGAGGTCGCATCGGAGCCGGCGAACGGGCCGGTCAGGCCGAAGCAGGGCACTTCGCGGCCATCGGCCAGGCGCGGCAGGTACTGGTCCTTCTGTTCCTGGGTGCCGTAATGCACCAGCAGTTCACCCGGGCCCAGCGAGTTCGGCACGCCGACGGTCGAGCTGACCACCGAAGACACCGAGGCCAGCTTCTGGATCACCTTGTGGTGGGCCAGCGCGCTGAAGCCCAGGCCGCCGTATTCCTTCGGAATGATCATGCCGAAGAAGCGGTTCTTCTTGATGAAGGCCCACAGTTCCGGCGGCAGGTCGGCATGGACGTGGGTGATCTCCCAGTCGTTGACCATCTTGCACAGCTCTTCGACCGGGCCGTCGAGGAAGGCCTGTTCTTCAGCGGTCAGCTGCGGCTTGGGATAGTTCAGCAGGATGTTCCAGTCCGGGTCGCCGGTGAACAGTTCGCCTTCGAAGCCGACCGAGCCGGTTTCCAGTGCGATGCGCTCGGTCTGCGACAGCGGCGGCAGCACCTTGCGGAACACCTTCATCATCGGGCCGGTCAGCAGCGGCTTGCGGATGAACGGCAGCAGCAGCGGCACGACGATCACGGCCAGTATCGCGGCAGCGACGGTCGTGGCGGTCTGGTTGACGTAGGGAATGAACCAGCAGGCCACCAGCAGGGCCACGCTGATCAGCGTCCAGGTCAGCAGGCGCATGCGGTGGTAGGCAACGAACGCGCCTGCCAGCAGCAGGGCGAGGAAGGGAATGACGAGGCTCATGAGCGTGCTCCGGTGACGTGCTCGTTTATGGCGGACGAAGCTGCAGCATCCGCTGCGGGCAACACGTCCAGATAGTCCAACACAGTAGCGGTAAAGGCGTCGTTGTCATCACCGGCGACCATGTGCGTGGCCTGCGGCAACTGTACGTGGCGCGCGTGTGGCGCCAATGCCAGGAATTCGGCCACCGTCTGCGGGGTGACCAGGTCGCTGCGGCCACCGCTGACCAGCAGCAGGGGGCACTTCACCTGGCGCGCGGCCTCGGCCAGTGCATCCTGGTGCTGCTCGCTGTCGCGGGCCAGTTCGGCCACCAGGCGCGGGTCCCAATGCCAGCGCCAGCGGCCGTGGCCGTCTTCGCGCAGCAGGGCGCGCAGTGAATCCTCGGATTTGCGCGGGCGGTGCGGCACATAGGCCGAAATCACATCGGCAGCCTGCGACAGCGAGGCGAATCCTTCCGGGTGCGCGGTCATGAAGGCGAGGATGCGCTCGACGCCAGCGGTGTCCCAGCGCGGGGTGATGTCCACCAGCACCATGGCCGAGAACAGCCCGGGCCAGCGTGATTCGGCCAACAGGCCGAACAGCCCCCCCATGGATGCGGCCACCAGCACCGGCGGTCGCGGTTGCTCGCCGGCCAGCACGATCAGGTCATCGGCGAACTGCTCGCCGTGATAGGCCAGATCGGTCGCATTCCAGTCGGAATCGCCATGACCGCGGGCGTCGTAGGCCAGAGTCTGCAGGCCAGCGGCCGACAGTGCTTTGGCCGTGGTCGTCCAGGCATGGCGGGTCTGGCCAAAGCCGTGTGCGAACAATACGCGTCCGCGACGGCCGGAGGTGCTGGCAGTTGCAGCCAGCGAGGCACCGTGGGCAGCCTCCAGGCGCAGGTCATGGAATGCAGCGGGAGTAGGGGACATAACCATACTTGCTAGTATGGATCGCTCCTGCAGGAAGTCAATACTGCACGGTATGGTGCGCTGCGGGAATCCCTTCTGGCCCGGCTGCCGACGGTTTCGGCCGCAACCGCGTACTGCAACGAACCCCGGCGTATGGTTAAATCAGCAAATGAATCAACCTGACGCTTCCGCCGGCGAACCGCGTGCCGGCCGCAACAGCCGCCTGAGTGCCGAAGACTGGGCCCAGGCGGCCCTCGATCTGATTGCCGAGCAAGGTGTGAGTGCCGTCGCGGTGGAGCCGCTGGCGCGCCGCCTTGGCGTGACCAAAGGCAGTTTCTACTGGCACTTCCCCTCGCGTGATGCGCTGCTGCAGGCCGCACTGGAACGCTGGGAACTGTTCGAGCAGGAACAGGTGTTCGGCAGCCTGGAAGACGTGCCGGACCCGCGCGTGCGCCTGCGCCAGCTGTTCCAGATGGTGGCGCACGAAGTGCAGCCGCACATCATCTACAGCGAGCTGCTGAAAGCGTTGGACCATCCGATGGTGCGGCCGGTGATCGACCGCGTGTCGCAGCGGCGGCTCGATTACCTGATCGCCTCGTTCCGCCAGGCGGGCCTGAGCTCGACCGATGCACGCCATCGCGCACGCCTGGCCTATGCGGCCTATGTAGGCTTCCTGCAGTTGTCGTTGCAGCTGCAGCAGCCCAAGCAGGCGCGCGAGGATTTCGAAGCGTATGTCGAGCATCTGATCGACACGCTGATTCCGAACGGCTGAGCGTTTCTTCTTCGCTGGATGCAGAAAGGCCGCGGCACTGCCGCGGCCTTTTTCGTTGGCGTCGACGCCAGCAACGAGCGTACAAAAAACAACGGCCCCTTGCGGGGCCGTTGCTGCGTCAGCTGATCAAGGGATCGATCAGAACTTCTGCTTGTACTGCATGTACATGTAGCGGCCCGGCAGGTCGTACTGCGGGTCGAACATGTTGTACGAGGTCGAGTACGAGACCGGCGGCTGCTTGTCCCATGCGTTGTTCAGGCCCAGCATGATCGTGCCCTTCCACGGGGTGTTGTAGCGCACCTGGATGTCGTGGTAGGTGGTCGAACCCATGTGGTTCTTGCGACCTTCCGGATCCGAGCAGTAGCTGCGCAGTGCGCCGCCCAGCAGGCAGTCTTCGGTCATGCCGGACTTGTAACGCAGGCCGTAATTGACGCCGAAATCGCCAAAGGACCAGTCGACGTACAGGTTGGAGCGGATGCGCCAGTACGGATCCTGGTCGAGATAGCGACCCTGGCGGCCTTCCACTTCGGAATCTTCGGTGGCCTTGGTTTCCCACTTGGACAGGTAGGTGCTGTCCCAGCTGACGGTGAACTGGCCGAACGAGGTTTCCGGCAGGCGGTACAGCACGCCCAGATCCCAGCCTTCCACCTTGTACGACGCCAGATTCTGCAGCGGCATGTCGACGTTGGTGATGGTGTAGCGTTCTTCTGCGGTGCCATAGGTCGGATCACGGGTGATCAGACCGCAGTACGCGGCCTGTTCTGCCGGGGAACCGCCGTAGCAGTAGTTCATGATGTCCTGGATCGCCGGACGGGTGATGGCGTCTTCGATCTTGATCTGCCACCAGTCCAGGGTCACGTTCAGGCCGGTCACGAAGCTCGGGCTCCACACCAGGCCCAGCGTCTTGCTGGTCGAGGTTTCCGGCTTCAGGTTCGGATTCGACTTCCAGGTGAACGGCTCGGCAGTCTGGGCAGCACCCGACTGCGGAACGCCGTCGTCGTCCTTGGTGTTCGGCTGGACGAAGCCAGCCGGAACGCCCTGGGCGATACACTGGGCCAGCACCGCGCCCGTCGGACCATTCGCTGCTGCGCACGGATCGGAGTAGGTTTCGAACGAGTCGCCGTCACCGCCATACAGGTTGCTGATGCTCGGCGCGCGGAAGCCCTCGGAGTAGTTGCCGCGGATCATCAGGTCGTCGATCGGCTTCCAGCGGAAACCGAACTTGTTGTTGGTGGTATTGCCGAAGTTGCTGTACTTCGAGTAGCGGGTCGCCGCGCTGAAGTCGAGCAGCTTGGCGCCCGGCAGGTCAGCCAGCACCGGGATCGACAGCTCCAGGAAGACTTCATCCAGATCGTAGCCGCCCTTGGTCGGCTTTGCGCCGTTGCCGGTGCTCAGGCCCGCAGCGATGAAGGCGTCCGGATCGAACTGACCAGTCTCCTTGCGGTACTCGTAACCGGCAGCGAAGGCCAGAGCGCCGGCCGGCAGCTGCACGATTTCACCGGAGATGTTGGCGTAGTAGCCCTTGGATACCAGGCTGGCCGAATCGTGTGCGGTGAACGAGGTGTAGTCGAGCGCGGCCTGGCTGATCGAGCCTTCCGGACCCAGAGCATTGACCGGCACGCAGCCGGCGATGATGTCTCCGCCCGGAGCGGAGACGCACACCGGAACGCCACCACGCATTTCCGACGGGCCGTATGCGTTGCGCAGGTTGGCCAGATTGAACAAGCCGTAGGTCAGGTCGTTCTGGTCGGTCTTGTCGTAGCGATAGCCGACGTCCCAGTCAAAGTTGCGGTCGGCGAATTCGAAGAAGCCTTCGAAGCCACCGTAGAAGTGCCAGTTCTTGACGTTCTGGTTGAACGAACGGCCGCCGCTCTCATTGAAGCGACGGTTGACACCGGTCAGCTCGACGCCGGTCGGGTTGTACATGCTGTCGGCGCTGAGACGCATGCTGGTGACCGGCATGGCCGCCAGCAACTGTTCGGACTTGCGCTCGTTGTACATCGCCTCGGTACGGAAGGTGATGTTGTCGGTGACGTTGTACGAACCCGACGCGAACAGCGACGTACGTTCCTGCGGGGTCAGCAGATAGTTGTCCGGGGCAGTGTTGTAGCCGTGGACATTCGAATTGAACGGCGTTTCGACGCCGTTGATCTGCACATAGCGTTCGTCGTCGCGGATGTAGGAGCCCGGCATACCGGTGCTGCTCTGGCCGTCGAAGAACGGCGGGCCACCGGCGGAGATCTTGCGATCGCCGGCCATGACCTTGCCTTCCTTGACGTAGGAGACACCCAGCATCAGCGAAGCGCGATCGGTGGTGGTGCCGATGGTGAAATCGGCGGCTTCACGCTCGCCGTCACCGTCGCTGTACTGACCCTTGTAGAAGTTCGCTTCGGCGCCGTCGAAGTTCTGCTTGGTGATGATGTTCACCACGCCGGCGATGGCATCCGAACCGTAGATGGTCGAAGCACCGTCCTTCAGGATGTCGATGCGCTCGATCATCGCGGTCGGGATGGTGTTCAGGTCGACGCTACCGTCCAGGCCGGTGGTCCAGCGACGGCCGTTGACCAGTACCAGGGTACGGTCCGAGCCGAGGTTGCGCAGGCTGATACCGGCCGAGCCGTCACCACCATTGTTGAAGGTGCGGTTCAGGGCGGCACCGTTGGCGGCAACGCGCTGCAGGATGTCGGCGACCGAGGTCACACCCTGCTTTTCGATGTCGGCGCGGGTCAGGCTCAGGACCGGCTGCGAGGTTTCGATATCGGTGCTCTTGATGCGCGAACCGGTTACCGAAATGCGATCCAGGTTGGTCGCTTCCTGCGCCTGGGCTGTTACGGACGTCGCCGCACCGGCGATCAGCGCGACGACGACAGCGTCACGCAGCTTGTTGGACTGGAAATTCATTGGCTCTCTCTCTCCAAGAAATCTTGGCTGGGGTAGTGCCTGCGCGGCGGTGCCCAAAAAAGAAGGCTCCAAAATCGCGAGGCTGAATCGATAGTAACGGCCCTTCGCCAAAAATTAAAGCTGTGTTAATTCACGCTGTGGTTACAGATGAATGCGCTTCGATTTCTTTTATTTCAACGAGTTATCCTGGTGCACGGGCGGGCGCTACTGCGTCTACCCGCCTTCGAAGCACAAAAAAGTTTCAGTTGATGCATGTCGTGATGTATCCGTTTGTAACGGATGAGTGCTTTTCGCACTTGACAGAAGTGTCCGGAAACAATTCGGGCGCCCCAGGGCGCCCGATGTTGAACACAGCTTGTTACCAGTCGATGAGCGACTACAGATCCTGCTCGTAGCGGACGTACGGAACGGTGCCGTCATCGTTGCTTTCGTTGCGCGGGGAGAACGGGTTCTTGCCGCGGCTGATCACATTTTCCGCGCCGACTGTAAGCTGGCCGGACCACGGGGTACGCCAGGTCAGGCCGATGCCCAGGCCTTCCCACTTGCCGGGCTTGCCCGGAACGTCCACCACGCGGCCGATGATGCTGCCGCTGAAATTGCCGTAGCCGGCGCCCAGGCTCAGGCTCTTGCTGTCCCAGCGGTCAACGATCGCCGGTGAGGCGTCAGCCAGTGGTACCAGGCGTGCCTTGGCATACGTGCCGGCGATGGAGACAAAGCCTTCGCGACCGATGTTCTTCTGCGCGAACACGGTCAGGTCATTCTGTTCGGCGCGCAACGACGGGGTCTTGCTGGGCGTCGCCAGCCAAGCGGGCAGGGTCTCGCGGCCGGTGCCGGCAGTGATTCCCAGGCGGCCGGTGCCACGGTTGAGCGCGGCGGTGCCGGTCAGGCGCCGGTTGGAACCGATGGCGTCATCGTCGTCGCCCAGGCTGGCCAGCATGCAATGGCTGGCCAGACCGCTGATGCTCGAACCGCTGCTGCTGTTGCACAGCAAACCAAGCGAGTCGCCCGAGGACAGGCCGAACGCAGCATCAAGCGAATTGCGGCCGAAATGCCAGCGTGCGCCGACGGCCTGTTCACCGGTCGGCTCCAGATACAGCAGGGCCTCGACCTTGCCACTGCCCTTGTTCCAGACCGGAATCACGGTACGGATGTCCTTGCTCTGCGCATGCACGCCCGTGATCGCGCCAAGGGCGATCAGCAGGGCCAGCGGTAGACGCAGGAAGGTACGCATCGGACCAGTTCAGACAGGGGCGGACAGTGAAAGTTCCCGCTGGGGCGGGGACTCGATCCTAGGGTGTTTATGAATTCTTAACAAGCCTTGTTCCTCCCCAGATACAAGACTCATTCGTTTTTACTGAAGACGTTCAGGTGCCGGTACAGCCCCCTGGGCACCGTGGAACAGTATGCCGAACTCCGTCAACGGAAAGTGATACTCCTGTCCGCAGAATTCGCAACGCACGTCCACTGCGCCGGTGTCTTCGGCAGCCGCACGGGCCTCTTCCTCGCCCAGTGAGAACAGCATGGAGGCGACCCGTTCACGCGAGCAGGAACAGGCGAAGGACAGGGCCTTGTCACCCACCAGCTCTGCCTTCTCCTCGTGGAACAACCGGTGCAGCAGTTCCTCGGCCGGGGTGGCCAGCAGCTCCGCCTTGCCCAGGGTGTCGAACAGCGCGCTGGCGCGGGCCCAGCCGTCGTCGTCGCCCTCGTCGCCCGGCAGCTTCTGCAGCAGCAGGCCGGCAGCGCCGTCGCGGCCGGCGGCCAGCAGCAGCCGCGTCGGCAACTGCTCGGACTGACGGAAGTAGTCCTCGAACGCTTCATCCAGTTCCGGCGCGGTCAGTGCGACCAGGCTCTGGTAGCGCTGCGGTTCGCGCGGATCCAGGCCCGGGTTTTCGATGGTGATGGCCAGCAGCGAGTCCTGGCCCAGGTCGGTCAGGTCGCGGGGGGCATCACCGCCTTCGGCCAGCTGGACGATGCCGCGCAGGGTGCCGGCGGCAGTGCATTCGGCGAACAGCGTGCGCAGGGCCGTGTTGCTGCGCAGCTGGATCGACAGGCGGCCGTCCACCTTGGTGTGGCCGGTGAACAGCGCCGAGGCCACGCAGGCCTCGCCCAGCAGTTCGGTGGCACTGTCCGGATACTCGCCGTGGGACTGGATGTCCTGCCAGGTGGCCTGCAGGCGCACGTGGACGCCACGGACACCGGCGTCGGGGAGCAGGAAACGGATAAGGGAATCGGATTGGGCGGTCATCGGCTCACATCGCGCGGAAACGGGGATGGTTGCCGGATAATGCGCCGACAACCAGGCATAAGAAGGATGCACCAGTAATGGGGGCAGGGGGAGAGCAGGACAAGGTAGTGGCCAGCGCCGACACGGTGCCGCGTCGGCGCTGGCGCTGGAAGCGGCTGCTGTGGCTGCCGGTACTGTTCGTGGCCTTCAGCTGCCTGCAGGTGCTGGTGCTGCGTTTCATCGATCCGCCGCTGTCCACGGTGATGGTCTGGCGTTTCGGCGAAGCCCTGGGTGAAGGCGACTGGTCCTACCGGCTGCACTACCAGTGGCGGGACCTGGACCAGATGGCGCCGAGCCTGCCCATTTCGCTGGTGGCCGCAGAGGACCAGCGCTTCCCCGACCATAGTGGGTTCGACCTGCAGGCCATTGAAAAGGCGCGCGACCACAACGCGCGCGGTGGGCGCCTGCGCGGGGCCAGCACGATCAGCCAGCAGGTGGCCAAGAACCTGTTCCTGTGGCAGGGCCGCAGCTGGATCCGCAAGGGCCTGGAGGTCTGGTACACGGTGCTGATCGAAGCCTTCTGGCCGAAGCAGCGGATCCTGGAGATGTACGCCAACATCGCCGAGTTCGGCGACGGCGTGTACGGCGCACAGGCGGCGGCGCAGACATTCTGGGGCAAGGACGCCGCGCGGCTGAGCCCTGCGGAGAGTGCACGTCTGGCAGCAGTGCTGCCGGCGCCGCGCCGCTACAACGCGGCCAAGCCAGGCCCCTACGTGCAGCGGCGCGCGGCGTGGATCCAGCGGCAGGCACGGCAGCTGGGTGGAGCGGGGTATCTGGCCGAGGACTGAGGGCGCCGACAGCAGCGGCGTCCGTGGTGCCTTTGCTTCTGGTGCCGGAAGCGGGTGGCTTGAACGGTGGACTGGCGGGCTGCACGCCCGTCAACCACGTACAATCGCGCGATGACTCGCGAACGCCTTACTTTCGTCATCGCCGCGCACAACGAGGAACTGGCGCTGCCCCAGCTGCATCCGCGGCTGTGCGCGGTACTGGATGGCCTGGTCGGAATCGATGGGCACATCCTGTACGTGGATGATGGCAGCAGTGACACGACCTGGTCGTTGATCACGTCGCTGGCCCAGACTGACCCGCGGGTATCGGCGCTGAAGCTGTCGCGCAACTTCGGCAAGGAGGCCGCGCTGACCGCCGGTCTGGACCAGGTGCGCGAAGGTGCGGCGATGATCCTCGACGCCGATGGCCAGGACCCGCCGGAACTGGTGCCTCAGTTCGTTGAACGTTGGCGCGAGGGCTACGACAACGTCTACGGCACCCGCCTGGTGCGCGACGGTGAGAGCTGGAGCAAGCGTGCGACCGCGTCGATGTTCTACCGGGTGATAGGGCGCCTTTCGCGCACGCCCATTCCGGCCGATACCGGCGATTTCCGTTTGTTGTCGCCGCGCGCGCTGAGCGCACTGCGCGAAATGCGCGAACGTCACCGGTTCATGAAGGGGCTCTTCAGCTGGGTCGGCTTCCGCCGCGTGGCGGTGCCGTATCACCGGCATGCCCGTTTGGCCGGCAGCAGCAAGTTCAACCTGTGGCGGCTGTGGAACTTCGCACTGGAAGGCATCACCGGCTTCTCGACGGTCCCACTGCGGGCGGCAACCTACATGGGGCTGGCCACCGCGGGCGTGTCCTTTGTATTTGCCATCTGGGTGATCGCCAAGGCGGCGCTGTATGGCGACCGTGTGGCGGGGTGGCCGACCATGATGGCGGTGATCCTGTTCCTGGGCGGTGTGCAGTTGATCGCGCTGGGCTTGATCGGCGAGTACCTGGGGCGGTTGTATGAAGAGACCAAGCAGCGGCCGTTGTACCTGGTTGACGCGTGGCTGACGCCTTCCGTGGCAGACTCGGAGCCGCAACCCACCCTGGGAGGGCAGGCAGATGACGTCGGTACGGCAACTGTTGGACGGCAAATCCCCTGAAGTGCATGCGGTCGCGCCTGATGCGGCGGTGATCGATGCGATCCGGCTGATGGCACAGAAGGGCGTCGGCGCGGTGCTGGTGATGGATGGGCCGCGACTGGTCGGGATCCTGTCCGAGCGCGATTACGCACGCAAGATCGTGCTGCATGATCGTTCGTCCCGCGATACGGCGGTGTCGGAGATCATGACCGGCAAAGTGGTGACAGTGACGCCGGGCGAGCAGGTGGAACACTGCCTGCAGCTGGTGACCGATTACCGCATCCGCCATCTGCCGGTGGTCGAGGGCGGGCAGGTACTGGGGGTGATTTCCATTGGTGACCTGGTGAAGTCGGTGATCGATGCGCAGCGGCGCGAGCTGGATCAGCTGCAGCAGTACATCGTGGCGGGGTGAGTGTGTCGCTGGCGGGCCTGCGGCCCGCCGGCCCGCTTTTTCAAGCAACTGCTAAAGCCAAAGCCAAAGCAGCGCCTTCCTGATGTGCGGGGAGGCGGAGGGCATGGCCGTGCAGGACACGCCGTAAACCCATCCATGGGGCTCGATGGCGCCATCCATGGCGCCAACGGTCCTGCACGGCCATGCCCTCCGCCTCAGGACACGTCCCTGCGAGCGCGGTGCGTACACGCGCGGCCCCCGCTTTGGGTAGATGCCAACCTCGGTTGGCACAGCTTTTGACTTTGCTTTTTGCTTTTTCTCTTGATTTTGAATTTCCGCTCTCGTTCCGCGCGCGCAGGAAACTGTCCGAAGCCGGAGCAAGGCGGCAGGCAGGACCGTGAGGCGCATGGATGCGCCGACCGAGCCCCATGTACGGGTTTACGGCGTGTCCTGCCTGTCGCCTTGCTTCGGCTCTCCGCACGGAAAACAAAGGCGCCGAACGCCCGCTCTATTTCGCGTAGTGCCCACCGCAGTCGGCATCCTTGCCCGGGCCCAGTTCGATGGTGGCCAGCAGTGCCGCCGGCGGCGCGATGCTGCCCAGCGTCAGCGCCACCGCACCACGGATACCCAGTGCCTTGAAGTCGGGGCGGAATGACGGGTCCTTGAAGGTGCCGCCGATGCGTAGCGGCGAGCGCAGGACCAGGATGCTCCTGTCCTTCGGCCGTGGCCTCAGCAGCAGGTCCAGTGTTTCATCGCGCAGGCTGACATCACCTTCACCGACGATGATCGTATCGGTGGTGTCCACCGCCATCGACCTGGTATGCATCAGGCCCTCGCGCACGCCGAAATCGGCGAAGGCGCAGCGCAGCGGAATCTGTTTGTCGCCGGTGAACAGGAATTTCAGCGATTCGGTGATGTCCAGCCCCGCCACTTCCATCAGCAGGTTGCCGACATGACCGCGCCCCATGCCCAACGCCACGTTGCCGCTGCTGCTGCCGAGCATCGCCGCGATCGAGTTGCCGTTGCCGGTCAGATCAATGGCGCCGCTGATACCCCCCTTGGCCTGCTCGGCCAGCTTGGCGTCGGGGAACAACTGGCTCAGCTGCACGCCACGCACGCTGGCCTTGAACGTGGTTGCGATCTGTGGGCGACGTGCGTCCATCCGGATCGTGCTGCGGATGTCACCGCCGGCAACGCCGAAGTTCAACGGGTCCAGCCGAAGCACACCATCATCCAGCAGCAGATGCGCATCCATGTCGTCCAGCGGCAGCTTCGGCGCGTTGATGTGCTGTGCCTTCCAGCGCACATCGGCATCCATCGCACGCAGCTTGCCCAGGTTGTACGGCGTGGCCGGCAGCACCTTTGCGCTGGCGGCCTTGCGCGCAGCTTCAGTCTTCTGTCCGGCATTGGCGGTTTCACCGCCGTTGGCCTTCGGAGGGGCGCCGACGAAACCTGCAAGATCATCGAAATCTAGGCGGCGCGACACCAGGTTCGCGGCCATCCGTGGGCGTTCCCCGGAGACATCGAACTGCACAGCGCCCGCCAGATCGCTGTCGCCGACTTTGCCGGTGAAGCGCTCGTAGCGCCAGATCTGGTGATCGCGCTTCAGGCGGCCGTCCAATGCGTAAGGCGGGGAGGGTGGAATGGCGATGCCCAGCAGTGGATACAGGTCTGCCAGGTCTTTGCCGCTCAGCGCGAACTGCAGGTCGAACACCTGCAGCTGGAACGGGTTGGTCAAGGTGCCGCTGGCGACGGCATGGGTGGCGCCGGCGCGGCCATCGAGGTGGATGCGGAAGGGATGGCCGCTGTCGGTCAGTTCCAGCGGCGACTCGGTGCCGCCGCTCAGGATGAAGGGGTTGCCCCGCCAGCGGCCTTTGCCGGCCACCAGCAACGGTGGTGCAGCGTCGGCCTGTTTGGGTTGCCCGCTGCGCACGTTCACCAGGATGTCGGTGCGGCCGAGCGCGTCGAGGAACTGCAGGCGACCATCGTCGATGCGCAGGCGCTTGAGCTGCAGCGTGGTGCCGCCCTTGCTGTCGCCGAGGAAGTTCCAGTTGCCCGGGTCACCTTTGCGCGGTGCCGTCTCCAGCAGTACGTCAGGGCGGGTCAGGCGGATTTCGGGAAGCTGCACGTTGCCGCGCAGCAGTGGCCACACCCGAACGTCGATCTCGACCCGGTCGGCACTGGCCATGTTCGGCTGTTTGGCCCAGGGCGCATTGGCGAAGGTGAGGGTATCGGCACGCACGGTGGTGGTGCGGCCGAGGTCGACATCCAGGTTGCCGATGTGCAGGGCGCGCCCGGTACGGGCCTGCACCGCACGTTCGACCGGGCCCTTGAACCAGTTCCAGTCCCACAGGGCAAGGAGGACCAGGATCGCCGCGAACAGGAACACCAGCACGGCGAGCCAACGCTGCCCGCGCGGACCGGGACGACGCAGGCGCCAGCGCGACGCCTTGGGAGCAGCAGGAGCAGAGGCAGCATTCACGCTGCCATGGTTGCCCCGTCGGGGTGGACGGGGCGCGAAGCGTTCATGTGCATGGCGTGCAGAGCGAACGCTTGCTTGCTAGGCAGGGCCTGGCGCTACCGCTGATCGAGGGTCACAGCACCTGTCTGGTCACTGCGACGAAGTGGCAGACGCTGCCGCCGATCACGAACAGATGCCAGATGGCATGCGAATAGGGGATGGATTCGCGGTGATAGAAGTACGTGCCCAGCGTGTAGGACAGGCCACCGCCAAACAGCCAGGCCAGGGTGCCGCCATCGATCGAGGCCCACATCGGCTTGATCGCCACCACTACCAGCCAGCCCATGGCGATGTAGATCACCGTGGACAGCAGCTTGAAGCGGCCGGTGTAGAACAGCTTGAACACCACACCGCCCAGGGCCAGCGCCCAGATCGCGGTGAACATGCTCCAGCCCCAGGGACCGCGCAGGCCGATCAGGGTGAACGGGGTATAGGTGCCGGCGATCAGTACATAGATCGCGCAATGGTCGAACACCTTCAGGCGGCCCTTGGCCTGCGGGTGCTGGATGGCGTGGTACAGCGTGGAGGCGGTGTACAGCAGCAGCAGGGCGATGCCGAACACGATCGCGCTGGCCAGCTGCCAGCCATCGCCGTAGATCGCGGCCAGGGTGATCAGTACCGCACTGGCGGCCAGGGCAAGCACCGCACCCAGCCCGTGGGTCAGGGCGCTGGCGATTTCTTCACGGATCGAAGCAACAGAAGTCGTGGACATGGCATGAGCATCGTCTGCAGGGAGGGGGACCCGCACCCCCCTATCATCGCCGCGATGGCGGGCGCGTGCACCCCCGCCACCGTATGGTTGCTGCGATCAGTTGCCGGTGACCGTATGCGCGGCTTCACGGGTTGCCGAGAAACGCACATCCGGCGCGCGTTCCTGCGCCAGCTGGAGGTTGACCCGGGTCGGCGCCAGGTAGACCAGGTGGCCGGCGGCGTCGAGGGCCAGGTTCAGCGCATTCTTCTCGCGGAACTCCTCCAGCTTCTTCTCGTTGCTGCAGTGGACCCAGCGCGCCGTGGTCACGCTGACCTGCTCGAAGGTGGCTTCCACGCCATATTCGTCCTTCAGGCGGTAGGCAGCCACATCGAACTGCAGCACACCCACCGCGCCCAGGATCAGGTCGTTGCTGGTCAACGGACGGAAGAACTGGGTCGCGCCTTCCTCGGACAACTGTGCCAGGCCCTTCTGCAGCTGCTTGAGCTTGAGCGGATCGCGCAGGCGGGCGCGACGGAACAGTTCCGGGGCGAAGTTGGGGATGCCGGTGAAGGTGATCGCTTCGCCTTCGGTGAAGGTGTCACCGATGGAAATGGTGCCGTGGTTGTGGATGCCGATCACATCGCCCGGCCACGCCTCGGCGGCGATTTCACGGTCGCTGGCCATGAAGGTCAGCGCGTTGGCCAGCTTCATGTCCTTGCCGGTGCGCACGTGCAGGGTCTTCATGCCGGCAGTGAACCGGCCCGAGCAGACGCGCATGAAGGCCACGCGGTCACGGTGCAGCGGATCCATGTTGGCCTGGATCTTGAACACGAAGCCGGTCAGTTTCTGCTCCTGCGGGGCGACTTCGCGGCCGGTGGTGGAGCGCGCCTGCGGCGACGGCGCGTGCTCGACGAAGAAGTCCAGCAGCGGCTGCACACCGAAGTTGTTCACGCCCGAGCCGAAGAACACCGGGGTCTGCTTGCCGGCGCGGTAGGCCTGCAGATCGAACGGGTGGCTGGCACCCTGCACCAGTTCCAGTTCGTCGCGCAGATCGGCCAACATCCGTTCGCCGATCTTCTCGGCCAGCCCGGGCGAATCGATCGACGGGAAGATGGTCGAATCCTGACGGGTGAAGTTGCGGCCCTGTTCGTACAGGTGCACTTCGCCGGTGATCAGGTGGACCACGCCCTTCAGGCGTTGGCCCATGCCGATCGGCCAGGTGACCGGTGCGCACTGGATGCCGAGCACGCTTTCAACCTCATCCAGCAGGTCGATCGGCTCCTTGCCCTCGCGATCGAGCTTGTTGATGAAGGTCATGATCGGGGTGTCGCGCAGGCGGCACACTTCCATCAGCTTGATGGTGCGCTCCTCCACGCCCTTGGCCACGTCGATCACCATCAGCGCCGAGTCCACCGCGGTCAGCACGCGGTAGGTGTCCTCGCCGAAGTCGGCGTGGCCCGGGGTGTCGAGCAGATTGATGATCTTGCCTTCGTACGGGAACTGCATCACCGAGGAGGTGACGGAGATGCCGCGCTCCTTTTCCAGCGCCATCCAGTCCGAGGTGGCGTGGCGGGCAGCCTTGCGGCCCTTCACCGAGCCGGCCATCTGGATCGCGCCTCCGAACAACAGCAGCTTTTCGGTCAGCGTGGTCTTGCCGGCGTCAGGGTGGGAAATGATGGCGAACGTGCGGCGACGCGACGCTTCGGTGGCGACTTCGGACATGGCAGTGGCGCCCGCACGGGGCGCTTTTCAAAGAGATAAGCGCCCGATTATACCGGCCTGCCGGCGTCGGCGGGTCAGCGCCCGGCGCTGGCGTCGCCGCGGCCCTCGCGGGCGAAGTGCAATTCGCCCTGTGGCGCGAGGATGCGCACCGGCACCGAACGCAGGCCCATGCCCCGGTTGAGCTGCACCGCGAAGTGCAGGTGCGGGGCGGTGCTGTAGCCACTGTTGCCGGACAGGCCGATCGGCTGGCCAGCCTGCACGGCCTGGCCGGGACGGACCCGCATGCCGCCGGCCTGCAGGTGGGCGTACATCGCCATGCTGCCGTCGCTGTGCAGGATACGAACGAAGTTGGCGCGTCCGGCATCGCGTTCACGATCCAGGCCATTGCCGCGGAAACCGTCCTGTACCTGCATCACCGTACCCTCGCGGGCGGCCAGGACCTGCGTAGCTTCGGGCAGGGCAAAGTCGATGGCGTCGCGGTTCTCCTCGTCATCGTGGCTGAACCGGCCCTGCGGGGCTTGGTCCACACGCAGCTGGACAGCCTCGAAGGGCAGGCGATAGGCGACGTCTTCGGCGCGCGCGACCGGATTGCCCGGCACCGACTGCAGGCGAAGGTCCACTGCCTTGCCGCTGGGAGGGGAGGGGAGGTGGCCCACCACCAGGCTGCCGGTGGCCTGCACCAGTGACTGCAGCGGCAGGCCCTCCACCTGCGTGCCGGGGGCGGCGCGCAGCTCGATCTGCACCGGGCCGGACAGCGGGTTGTCGATCCGTGCCTGCCACTGGTCGCCGATCTGCTGCAGCCGCAGGCGGGCCATCGGCGCCGCTTGCGGCGCGGCGTCGGACGTGGGCACGGCTGGTGTCTTCGGTACCAGTCCCCAGCCCTGGCGCCAGTCGGCGGCGTTCGCGGAGGCGCTCGCCAACAGGGGCAGCAGCAGGCAGGACAGGGGCAAGCGGCGCATCGACGGCTCCAGCGACATGGACCGCCGGGACTCTACGCAAGCTGTCGGGGTGGGGGAAGGGTGGGGGCGCCTGCACTCATTCATCTCTTTATCCGCATGAAGGGATTGACATGCCCGGAAAGGACTGGCATCGTGGCTCCACCATCGAGACCGGCAGAGGGACAGGCCCTTTGAAGCCGGGGCAGCCCGCAGACGCGAAAGCGCCTGCGTAGGTGCCAAATCCTGCGGGGACCGTGGCGTCCACCGAAAGATGGTTCGAACCTGCACACAACGTGCATGTCGAACGCGAGCCCCGCGAAGGCTCGATGGCCGATTTCCCTACCGGAACCCGCCATGAGCTTCGCCACCAGCACCGTGCTTCGCCCCGAACCCTTTGTCCCCGTCAGCGTGCCGGTCGATGACCGCGTGCACGCCGAGCGCGGCGAGTTCGCCGCCGTGCTGTCGATGCGTCATGCCGGTCCTTGCCCGGTACGCCTGCGCTATGAATGGGTCGGTCCGGTCAACGCACCAGTGGTGGTGCTGGCCGGCGGCATTTCCGCGCACCGCCATGTGGCGTCCAATGCGCAGTTCACCGAGAAGGGCTGGGCCGAAGGCCTGGTCGGCAGTGGTCGCGCACTGGATCCGCAGCAGCTGCGTGTGCTCGCGTTCGATTTCATCGGGGCCGACGGCGCGCTGGATGTGCCGATCGATACCGCCGACCAGGCCGATGCGTTGGCGCTGCTGCTGGATCACCTCGGCATTCGCGCACTGAAGGCCGTCGTCGGCTATTCGTATGGTGCGCTGGTTGGCCAGCAGTTCGCGATCCGCCATCGCGCACGGGTACGCCAGCTGGTGCTGGTCAGCGGCGCGCACCGCCCGCATCCATACGCCGCTGCTTGGCGTGCGCTGCAGCGCCGTGCCGTGGCGCTGGGCCAGCTGCAGTGTGGCGAAGACCACGGCCTGGCGCTGGCTCGTCAGTTCGCGATGCTTAGCTATCGCACGCCGGAAGAATTCGGCGAGCGCTTCGACGCAGCACCGGAAGTGGTCAATGGTCGCGTCCGGGTTGCCGCCGAAGATTACCTCGACGCCGCTGGCGCGCAGTACGTCGCACGCACGCCGGTCAACGCCTACCTGCGCCTGTCCGAGTCGATCGACCTGCACCGCGTGGACCCGAGCGCGATCCTGCCGCCGACCGTGGTGGTTGCCGTTGAAGGCGACCGCCTGGTTCCGCTTGCCGACCTGGTCGGCCTGGTCGAGGGACTGGGCCCGCGCGGCAGCCTGCGCGTGCTGCGCTCGCCCTACGGTCACGACGCCTTCCTGAAAGAAACCGATCGCATCGACGCGATCCTCGCCACCGCCTTCCGCACTTCTGGAGAGTCCGCATGAGCCTGCACGCCGCTGAACCGTCCTGTTGTCGCACCACCGCCGCCGTCCGCGCCGGCATCGATCGGGACACCGCCCATGGCGCGGTCACGCCGCCGATCGTGCTGTCGTCGAACTTCAGCTTTGAAGGCTTCGGCAACAAGCGCCAGTACGACTACACCCGCAGTGGCAATCCCACGCGCGACCTGCTGGGCGAGGCGCTGGCCGAACTGGAGGGCGGCGCCGGCGGCGTGGTCACTGCCACCGGCATGGGTGCGATCAACCTGGTGCTGAACGCACTGCTGCAGCCCGGCGATACCCTGGTGGTGCCACACGATGCTTACGGCGGCAGTTGGCGCCTGTTCAACGCGTTGGCCAAGAAGGGCCATTTCGAACTGGTTACCGCCGACCTGACCGACCCACGCGCGCTGGCCCAGGCGCTGGCCACGCAGCCGAAGCTGGTGCTGGTGGAAACGCCATCCAACCCGCTGCTGCGCATCACCGACCTGCGCTTCGTGATCGATGCTGCGCACAAGGCCGGTGCGCTGGTGGTGGTGGACAACACATTCCTATCGCCGGCATTGCAGCAACCGCTGTCGTTCGGTGCGGACCTGGTGCTGCATTCCACCACCAAGTACATCAACGGCCACAGCGACGTGGTCGGCGGTGCGGTCATTGCCCGCGATCCCGCCGTGCACGAGCAGCTGGTGTGGTGGGGCAATGCACTGGGCCTTACCGGTTCACCGTTCGATGCGTTCCTGACCCTGCGCGGCCTGCGTACGCTGGACGCGCGCTTGCGCGCGCACCAGGAAAACACCGCCGCGATCGTGGCACTGCTTGATGCGCACCCGGCGGTGGCCAAGGTCTACTACCCTGGCCTGGCCGATCATCCGGGCCACGCCGTTGCCGCCCGGCAGCAGAGTGGCTTCGGCGCGATGCTGTCCTTCGAACTGGCCAGCTGTGCCGGCGATGATCCGCATGCCGCTGTGCGTGCGTTTGTCGATGGCCTGCGTTACTTCACGTTGGCCGAGTCGCTGGGTGGGGTGGAGAGCCTGATCGCGCACCCGGCAACCATGACCCACGCGGCGATGACGGTCGAAGCGCGCACCGCAGCGGGCATCAGCGAAGGCCTGCTGCGGTTGTCGGTTGGCATCGAAGGCGAGCGCGACCTGCTGGCGGATCTGGGCGCTGCACTGGCGCGCGCCGGGGCGGTGATCGATGCGGTGGCGCGTGGCAAACAGGTGGCAGACGCATGAGCGCTTTGCCTGTCGAGATTCCGCTGCTGGGTACTGGCCGCTTGGCGCTGCTTGGAACCGGCACCGTCGGCTCGGCCTTCGTACAGCGCTACCAGGCGTTGCAGGCGCGTGGGCTGGAGTTGCCCAGCGTGCAGTGGCTGGCCAATTCGCGCACGGCGCTGGCGATCGACCGTGATCTGGCGTTGCCGCTGGAACTGGCACGCCGCGCGCCGCGCGATGGGCAGAGCTCGCCGCCTTGGGCCAGTGCCGAAGGGCTGGAGCGTGGTGACGTGGTGGTCGATGCCACCGCCAGCGAAGACGTAGCGGCGCGCCACGTGCAGTGGTTGGCGCGCGGCGTGCACGTGGTGACCGCCAACAAGCTCGGCCGTGGCGCGCACCTGTCGCGCGCGCAGGCCATCGCCGACCGTTGCGCCGACAGTGGTGCACGCTACGGCGACAGTGCCACCGTCGGCGCCGGCCTGCCGTTGCTCAGCAGCCTGCGCGCGCTGGTTGCCGGTGGCGACCACATCCATGCCATCGAAGGCGTGCTTTCCGGCTCGCTGGCGTGGCTGTTCAATCGCTATGACGGCCAGTCACCGTTCTCGGCGGCGGTGCGTGAAGCGCTGGCGGCCGGCTACACCGAGCCGGACCCGCGGCTGGATCTTTCCGGCGAGGATGTGCGCCGCAAGCTGTTGATCCTGGCGCGCAGCAGCGGATTGGCGCTGGATGCTTCGCAGGTGCAGGTCGATTCACTGGTGCCGGATACGCTGGCAGCGTTGCCGCTGGAAGATGCAGTGAACGCGCTGGAGCAACTGGATGCACCGCTGCAGGCGCGTTGGCAGCAGGCGCGCGCGAACGGCCGCGTGCTGCGTTTTGTCGGGCGCGTCGATGGCGAGGGCGCGCAGGTGGGCCTGCGCGAGCTGGCGGCTGACCATCCGCTGGCTCAGGGTGCGGGCACTGATAACCGCGTGGCGATTCACAGCGATCGCTACCGCGCGCAGCCGCTGTTGATCCAGGGGCCGGGCGCGGGTGCGGAAGTGACCGCAGCGGCACTGCTGGATGATGTGTTGCGGATCGTGGGTTGACCCCAGCCGCCGCTGCGCTCGCCGGGCATGGCCCGGCGCTACCCACACCGATCCTGGTAGCGCCGGGCCATGCCCGGCGGTCATGGAACGTCAACGCGCCTTCAGCGACTTCAGCAACGCCGTATTGAACTGCTTCGGATCCTGCACCTGCGGCGAATGGCCCAGTGTCGGGAACTCGATCAGGGTCGAGCCTGCAATAGCCGCCGCTGCCGCCTTGCCCAGTACCGGGTAATTGCCCAACGTGGCCTTCAGTTCGGGCGATGCCTGGTCACGACCGATCGCTGTCCGGTCCTTCTGGCCGATGAACAACGTGGTCGGTACCTGCAGATTCTTCAGTTCATGGACTACCGGTTGGTTGAACACCATGTCCGAGGTCAACGCCTGGCTCCAGGCGACCTGCTGCTTGCCCGGGCCCTCGTACATGCCCGACTGCATGCGCGCCCACGGTTCGTACGCCGGCTTCCACTTGCCGTCGTAGTACACGTCCAGCTGGTAGCGGCGGATGCTGTCATAGCTGATGTTCATTTCGCCGGCATACCACGCGTCCACGCTGCGCCAGGGCACGCCCAGCGCCTTCCAGTCTTCCAGCCCGATCGGATTGACCAGCGACAGACTGCGCAGCTCCTGCGGATACATCAGCGCATAGCGGATGGCCAGCATGCCGCCCATCGAATGACCGACTACATGCACCGGCACGTCACCCAGCTGCAGCTGCTGCAGCAGCGCATGGGTATTGTCGGCAAGCTGCCCGAAGGAATACTGGTAGCGCTCGGGCTTGCTCGATTTGCAGAAGCCCACCTGGTCCGGCGCGATCACCCGGTAGCCAGCAGCCACCAGCGGCTTGATCGTCTCCTTCCAGGTCGCTGCGCAGAAGTTCTTGCCATGCAGCAGCACCACCACGCCGATCGGCCTCTTCTTCGGCGCGACATCCAGATAGGCCATTTCCAGCGGCTGGCGCTGCGATTCCAGCGCAAAGGTCTTCACCGGATAGCCGTAATCGAACCCCTCCAGCCGCGGCCCATAGGCTGGCGCAGCGAGAGCGGACAACGGAACGCAGGCAAGCAGGGCGGCGGCGATCACGCGCATGGGACATTCCGGGGCAGGGGATGCCCGAGCCTAACCGGAAAACGGTGACGGTGTTGTCCGATAAGGAAACACCCTGCAGAGCCAGGGCGATGCCCGGCCCTGCAGTAGAGCCAGGCCATGCCTGGCTGCGCCAATCATCAGCACTCGATGACGTTCACCGCCAGCCCGCCGCGGCTGGTTTCCTTGTACTTGTCCTGCATGTCGCGGCCGGTATCGCGCATGGTCTTGATGACCTTGTCCAGCGACACCTTGTGCTTGCCGTCGCCGCGCA
>JAPDRN010000056.1:113682-174687 GCA_030247855.1 Knufia peltigerae
TCGCGTTGCGCTCGATGCACGGAATCTGCACCAGGCCGCCGATCGGGTCGCAGGTCAAGCCCAGGTTGTGCTCCATGCCGATTTCCGCCGCGTTCTCGATCTGGCTCGGGTTGCCGCCGAGTGCCGCGACCAGGCCACCGGCGGCCATCGAACACGCAACGCCGACCTCACCCTGGCAGCCCACTTCGGCGCCGGAGATCGAGGCATTTTCCTTGTACAGGATGCCGATCGCCGCCGAGGTCAGCAGGAAGTCGAACACCCGCTGTTCGTTCGCGCCCGGGCAGAAACGGTCGAAGTAATGCAGCACCGCCGGCAGTACACCCGCCGCGCCGTTGGTGGGCGCGGTGACCACGCGGCCACCGGCAGCGTTTTCTTCATTCACGGCCAGCGCATACAGGTTGACCCAGTCCAGCGTGGTCAGCGGATCGCGCATCGCCGCTTCCGGCTTCGACGACAGTTCGCGGTACAGCGCCGGTGCGCGGCGGCCCACTTTCAGGCCACCCGGCAGCACGCCTTCCTCACGGATGCCGCGCGCCACGCAGGCCTGCATCGCGCTCCAGATCTCGCGCAGGTTGTCGCGGATCTCGTCCTCGCTGCGCCAGCACTTCTCGTTCTCGAACATCAACTGGGCGATGCTCAGGCCACTGCGCGCGGTCTGCGCCAGCAGCTCGTCGCCGCTCTTGAACGGGTAGGGCAGTGGCGTTTCGTCAGGCACGATACGGTCATCGGCCGCATCGTCCTGGTTGACCACAAAGCCACCACCGACCGAGTAGTAATCGCGGGTGGCCAGTACTTCGTCATCAGCGTTGTACGCAGTGAAGCGCATGCCGTTGGTGTGGTAGGGCAGCTTCTGCCGCTTGTTCAGGCCGAGGTCGCGCTTTTCGTCGAAGGCGATCTCGTGCTGGCCCATCAGTACGATCCGCTTGCTGCCGCGGATGCGCTCCAGCGTGGAGGGGATGATGTCCGGATCGATCAGGTTCGGACGCTGCCCTTCCAGGCCAAGCAGGATCGCCTTGTCGGTGCCGTGGCCGCGACCGGTCAGTGCCAGCGAGCCGTACACATCGGCACGGATGCGCGCAACCTCCGCAAGCTTGCCCGGGTCGAGCAGCCAGCGATGGATGAAGCGCTCGGCGGCCCTCATCGGCCCGACGGTGTGCGAGGAGCTCGGGCCAATGCCGATCTTGAAAACGTCGAACGTGCTGACAGCCATGGTTGCCGTACTGCGGGTACCGGGAGAGACCGCTATTCTAGCGGTTCACGCCGCACTTCCATGACTGCGGCGCAGCATTTCCGCCAAGGGAGCAAACCGCGGTGTTGACCCTGTTCCAGCGTGACGACTGCCATCTGTGTGACATGGCCCTGGCCGAGCTGGCCAAGGCGCGGGCGCCCGAGTTCGAATCGGTGTTCCTGGATGACCAGCCGGCGCTGGAGGCGCGCTATGGGGCGCGGGTGCCGGTGCTGCGTGATGAGGCCGGAGGACGGGAGCTGGACTGGCCGTTCGATGCGGCTGCGGTGCAGGCCTGGCTGGCCGCCGGTCGGTAGTGCCGGCCGCTGGCCGGCAGTTGCCTGGATCCATGTGGTTGCCGGCCAGCGGCCGGCACTACCGGAGATGGCCGGGGCTGTGCCCCGGCACGTTGCTTATTTCGCGTCGAACTTCACGATCGTGCTGATCGCGGTTTCGTCGGGGATGGTCTTGGTATCGGCCCAGTCGCCGCCGCCGACACCGAAGTCCAGGCGCTTGACCGTGGCCTTGCCGGTCAGCACCGGCTGCGCGCCGGGCTTCCAGGTGAAAGTAAAGGTGACCGGCTTGCTCACGCCGCGCAGTTCCAGCGTGCCATCGGCGGCGAACTGGTCGTTGCCGAGCGCGCGGAAACCCTTGGCGGTGTAGCGCGCGGTAGCGAACTTGCCGACGTTGAAGAAGTCCGCGCCCTGCAGGGTGGAGTCGCGGTCGCTGTTGCCGCTCTTGGCGCCGGCCAACGGAATCACCACGTCCAGCGAACCTGCGGACGGATTGGCCGGGTCGAAGCTGAGCTTGGTGGCAAAGCCCGGGAAGTTGCCAGTGAACACTTCACCGTCGTACTTGGTGGCAAAGGCCAGGAACGAACCGGCACCTGGGGCCTGCGCGTAATCGGCGGCGAGCACCGGTGCGGCGGCCAGCATGCCGGCAAGGGCGGCAGCCACGGCGGCCGGGGTGGTCAGTTTCAGATTCATCGGTCAGTCCTTCTGGGGAGAGGCGAGCCAGCCACGCGGCAACATCCGGGACAGGGTGGCATCGCGCTGGAACAGGTGGTGGTAGAAGGCAGCGCCGGCATGGGCCAGCACTACCGCGATCAGCAGCCAGAAGCCGTATTCGTGCAACGCATGGGAAACCGCCACGACCTGCGGGTCCGGCCCGCTCAGCTTGGGCACATCGGCCAGACCGAACCAGCGGAACGGACGCAGGCCGCTGGCCGAGTCGTACAGCCAGCCCGACAACGGGATGGCGAACATCAGCACATACAGCAGCACATGGGTGGCGCTGGCGATGCGTTCCTGCCAGCCCGGCACGCCCGGTACCGGCTTGGGGGCACCGGCATACAGGCGCCAACCCAGGCGCAGCACCACCAGTGCCAGCACGGTGATGCCGATCGACTTGTGCGCGGTATAGACCCAGAAGTACTTGGGCGTCTTCGGCAGCTCGCCCATGGTCAGGCCAACGATGCCCAGGGCGAGAATCAGCAGTGCGATCAGCCAGTGCAGGGTCTGGCTGACACTCCCCCAGGCGGCAGGGGTGTTCTTGGCGGTCATGAAGGGTCCTTGGTGGCCGTCTGGCTGTCGGAGTGGGGTTGGGGCGTGGGAGTTCCCGCACGGTCGCTGCGGTCGAGCGTGGCTTCAGCCTCGATCCGCACCTGCACCGCATCACCGATCACGCCCGGCCAGGCGGTGATGCCGAAGGCACGCCGGCTCAGCGTGGTGGTGGCGGAGAAGCCGGCCGTACGCCGGAAGGGCGGCAGCGGATAGCGCTTGATCTGGTTCAAGGTCACTTCCAGCGTGACCTCCTGGCTGACCCCGCGCAGGGTCAGCGTGCCGGTCACATGGGCATGTGTGGCGTCGATCGGTTCGACATGGCGGGAGACGAAGCGGGCGGTGGGGAAGCGTTCGCCATCGAGCAGGCTGCGCGCCAGGGTTGCCTGGTTCCACTTGGCATCACCAAGGTCCAATCGCGACACCGGAATCTCGACGTCCAGTGTCGCATCGCGCCAGTTGTCGCTATCGAACTGCAGTTGGCCCTGGCTTCCGGAGATCGTACCCAGCGCCTGCGAGTAGCCGGCATGGTCGATCGCGAACAGCACCCGGGTGTGAACCGGATCGATGCGGTAGGCATCGTTGCCTGCCCAGGCGGGGGCGACGGCAAGCAGCATCGGCAGCAGGGCCAGGCGGAGGCGCATCGGCGGTGGACTCGGGGAAAATGACTGTTCGATCATACCCATAGCCCTTGCGCAACGCTGTGTGCACGGCTGCAACAGTTCGTGGTGCCGATGTGGCCGGAAACAGGCTGTTGCAGCGATGGCTGCAGCCCTGTGTGACAATCGGCACAGGACAGGGGGTTCAGGATGACGAGCGGCTGGCGCCGGTGGTGCCAAGGCATTGCAGGAGCAGGTCTGGTGCTGTTGGCGCTTTCCGCTGCAGCCGCGACCTTGGACATGGCCGGTGAAACACCGCGCCTGCGCCGTTTCGGCGCGGCCGAGGGCTTGCCCTCGCGCATGGTGGTCGCGCTGGCCGAAGACCGCCAGGGCCGTGTGTGGGCGGCCACCGACGGCGGCTTGGCCCGCTATGACGGTGGTGAACTGCGGGTGTGGCAGCACGACCCGGCACAACCGGATTCGCTGCCCGGCAACGAGATCGAAACCCTGCTGGTCGACCCGCTCGACCGGGTATGGGTCGGCATCAACGGCAAGGGACTGGCCCGCCTGGATGCCGACCGCGAACGCTTCAAGACCTTCGAATCCGTCACCGAAGGGTGCCAGGGACAGTTCTGGACCCTGGCCTATGCCGAGGATGCGCTATGGGTCGGCAGCAGCAGCCATGGGGTCTGCCGCTTCGGCGAAGATGGCTCGTTACGCCATTTCCAGCATGATCCGGCGCAGCCTGGCGGTCTGCCGAGCGACACCGTCTTCAGCAGTCTGGTTGATGCGCAGGGCCGGCTGTGGGTGGGAACCGAAGCCGGTGTGGCGCGCTGGAACGGCCAGTCCTTCGAAGCCGTGGCACCGCGCGAACTAGGGGCGGTCAGTGTGTTGCGGCTGAGCCGCGATGCCGATGGCGCAATATGGGTCGGCACACAGAACGACGGCCTGTATCGCATCGATGCGCAGGATCGGGTGACGCGACCGGCCTGGGCCGACAGTGCCCGCCTGCGCTCGGCACTGGTCCTGGCCGACAGCCACGGAGGCTATTGGGCGGGAACCTCCGACGGCCTGCTGCGCGGTGACGGCCAGGTGCTGCGCAAGCTGGAAGGCGACCGTGGCAGTGGCTTCCTGACCGGCCATAGCGGCGTGCTGGACCTGCTGCAGGATCATGAGGGAGGGCTCTGGGTAGCACTGTTGACCCAGGGCCTGGCCTACCTTCCACCAGACTGGCGGCGCTTTTCGACCTGGTACCAGGCCGATGGCAAGCCGCTGGACAGCCAGTACCTGCTGAGTGCTGCCAGCGACGGTCGCAGCTACTACGTCGGTTCTGCCCACGGTGTCTACCAGATCGATGCACAGGGGACGTTGAGCCTGCTGGCCAGTGACCGCGAGCTGGGCGGCGGCGCAGTGTGGTCGGTGCTGCCACGTCCCGATGGGCGGCTGTGGCTGGGCCGCGCGGGACGCATCAGCGTCTACGACCCGGCCACCCGTGCGCTGCGCGACTGGCGCATCGGCGGCGGCTCCGACCTGCGGCAGCGCATCGATCTGATGCGACAGGCGCCTGATGGCACGGTCTGGGTGTCGGTGATGAATCTGGGCTTGCAGCAGCGCAGTGCCGAGGGCCGCCTGTTGCGCAGTTTCGATGGCGCTACGCTGCGTGGTGACACCGATGCACCGGTCGAACAGATCCGCTTCGATGCCACGGGGCGGGCCTGGGTGATGGGGGAAACTGGCATTCTGCGCGAGCAGGGTGATCGCTTCGAAGCGGTGCCGGGGGTTTCCAGCGGCCCGATCTACGATCTGGTATGGATTGATCCCCGGCAGATGTGGGTCGCACGCCAGGGCGCATTTGAACGCTACCAGTGGGATGGCCTCAGCCTGCGCTTGATCCAGCGCGTCGATGCCAGTGCCGGCGTGCCGCCGGTCAGTATGGGGGGGCTGGCTCTGGCCCGGAACGGCCAGTTGTGGGCAACGACACCCCGCGGCCTGCTGCGCTGGGATCCGAAACAGCGTCGCCTGCAGATCTTCAATGAGCGTGACGGTCTGCTCGATGCCGAGTTCACCGGACGCCCGCCGGCGATCGATGCCGATGGCCGGGTGCTGGCCGTCACCCAGACCGGCATGGTGGGCTTCGATCCGAATGCCGCCGACACCGAACTGCCGCCGTCGCAGCTGGTGATCGCGCAGGTACGCGTCCGTCGCGATGATGCGCGCGGCTGGCAGCCCTTGCCGACCTCCGGCCTGCTGTTGCTGGGGCCTGATGACCGCGACCTGCAGATCGATGCGCGGTTGCTGTCCTACGCCAACCCGCAGGGCAACCGCTACCGGTTCCGCGTGGAGGGCTACGACCAGAACTGGGTGGAACAGGGCGGGGATGGCCAGCGCACGTTGTCGCGGCTGCCGCCCGGGGCTTATTTGATCGAGGTGCAGGCCGCATCGGCCAGTGGCCCGTGGACGCCCTCGCAGCAGTTGCACATCAAGGTATTGCCGCCCTGGTGGCGCAGCGGCATGGCGATCTTCGGCTATGTGATGCTGGGCTCGCTGTTGCTGTTGGCACTGCTGTGGTCGATCCGCAGGCGGCTGCGGCGGCGCCAGCAGTGGCAGTTGACGGTGCACAAGCAGCAGATCGCCGAGCAGGCGTCGCAGGCCAAGAGCCGCTTCCTGGCGACCCTGGGCCACGAAGTGCGCACGCCGATGACCGGCGTACTGGGCATGAGCGAGCTGCTGCTGGCCACCGAACTGGACCCGGTGCAGCGCAGCTATGCCGGCTCGATCCAGCAGGCCGGCAGCCATCTGCTGCGGCTGGTCAACGACGCGTTGGACCTGGCACGGATCGAGGCCGGACGACTTGAGCTGGACATCCGGCCGTTTGACCTGGGCGGGCTGCTGGACCAGGTGCAGGCGCTGATGCAGCCGATGGCACAACAGCGCAGGCTGGCGTTCCAGCGCGGGGATGCACTGCCAGGCCCGATCTGCGTCAGTGGCGATGAGATGCGTGTCCGCCAGATCCTGCTGAACCTGCTGGGCAACGCGATCAAGTTCACCGAGCGCGGCCATGTCGGTCTGGCGGCGCGCCTGGACGACAACGGCGGCGCGGTGACCTTCGAGGTCAGCGACAGCGGGCCGGGCATCAATACCGAGCAGCAGCAGCGCCTGTTCCATCGCTTCGAACAGGCCGATGGCCCGCGTACCGCCTCGCGCTATGGTGGCAGCGGGCTGGGCCTGGCGATCTGCCAGGAACTGGCGGTGGCGATGGGTGGCCGCATCGATGTCGACAGCCAGCCGGGGCGTGGCGCACGTTTCGCCGTGCGGCTGCCGCTGCCATGGAGCCGGCAGCAGACCTCCAGCCCTGGCGAGGCAGTGTCGCCAACGCTGCCTGCACTGCGCATCCTGCTGGTCGAGGATGATGCAACCGTTGCCGAGGTCATTGCCGGCCTGCTGCGCAGCCGTGGCCATGAGGTGGTGCACGTGCTGCATGGACTGGGAGCGCTGTCGGAGATATCCACCGAGGGGTTTGATGTCGGTCTGCTCGACCTCGACCTGCCGGCACTCGACGGCACCGCCATCGCCCGCCAGCTGCGCGCGATGGGCTACGAGTTGCCGTTGGTGGCGGTTACCGCGCGCTCGGATGCCTATGCCGAGACCCAGGTGCTTGCGGCCGGATTCGATGGTTTCCTGCGCAAGCCGGTGACCGGTGATCTGCTGGTGGCGGCCATTGCCCAGGCACGCAGCAAACGCCAGATCATCAGCTGAGCACGGCATCTAGCGGCGTGAATCGCGCAACTTTCGGTTTACCATGCCGACGCCCACGGCGTGGGCATCATCAACAGCAGCGTGAGGAGGCCATCGGTGGTGTATCTGCGGGCAGTGACGCTGCTGATGTTGCTGCTGTGCTGCCTGGTGCCCGCTGCCGCGCAGCCGGTGCCGCCTTCGCCGCGCCAGGTCACCGTGTTCGACGGGTTGCCATCGAACACCGTCAACCGCATGGCCGAGGACCGTTACGGCTACCTGTGGATTGCCACCAACGATGGCCTGGCGCGCTACGACGGGCGCAACTACCGCATCTGGCGCTCCGAAGACGGCCTGCGCGACAACCGCATCTGGAGCGTGCTGGTCGATGCCCGCAACGAGCTGTGGATCGGCACTGAAAATGCCGGCCTGGTGCGGATGTCGGCCGATCGCCGGCAGCTGCGCTTCTACGACCGCAGCAGTCAGCCGCTGATGGGCAGCAATACGGTCTGGAGCCTGGCTGCGACACCGGATGGCGCGATCTGGTTCGGCACCCACGAGGGCGGCCTGTACCGGCTGGACAGCAATGACCGTCTGCAGCGGTTCCTGCCCGAAGCGAACAACCCGCGCAGTCTGCCGGCCGCGTCGGTACCCTACCTGGCCACGCTTGCCGATGGCAGCCTGTGGGTCGGCACCAAGCATGGCGTGGCGCGCTGGACCGGCACCGATTTCGAACGCATCGGCGGCGACCTGGTGCCCAGCCTGCTGATCAATGGACTGACCGCAGAACCCGACGGCAGCCTCTGGATCAGCACGCTGGCCGGGGCCACGGTGCGGCGCCCGGATGGCCGTTTCGAATCCGTGCCCTGGACCTTGCCCGCCGGCGACCAGGTGCTGGGCATGATGCTGCGCGATGAACAGGGCGGGCACTGGCTGGACACGCGCAGCGGCCTGGGCCGGGGTATCGATGGCCGATACCAGACCGTACCGCTGTACAGCGCCATCGCCCGTGGCCTGGTGCGGCCGAACTGGACCGGCGCCTATGAGGACCGCGAAGGCGGCATCTGGCTGGCCAGTACCAATGCCGGCCTGTGGCACCTGCTTCCGCGCTGGTGGCAGTTTTCGGTGTTTTCGCGACTGGAGGATGATCCGTCCTCGCTGCGCAATTCCTATGTACTGGGTACCAGCCCCTCCAGCAATGGTGGCGTGTGGACCGTCGGCAGCCATGGCGCGCTGGATCGTTTCAATCCGCGCACGGGCGTGATCGAGCAGCACCGCACCTTCGTCAACGGCATGCACTGGCTGACGTCGGTGCGCGAAGACCGGCAGGGACGGGTGTGGGTGGGCTCGACCGATGCCTTGATGCGCTATGACCCGCGTCGTGGCGAGCTGCGGCGCTGGGGGCGTGACTCCGGCGCGGATGCGACCATGGAAGGCAACATCGAGGCGATGATGACCTGCGATGGCGACAGCCTGTGGTTGATGCTGGCAGCGGGCCTGCAGCAGCGTGACCTGGACGGGCATGTGCGTCGGCAGCTGGACAACGGCCAGGAGGGTCTTCAGGCCGGTCAGCTCAATCTGGACGTGGAATGTGGCCCGCAGGACCGGATCTGGCTCGCCAGCAGCCGCGGCCTGCTGCAATGGCAACCGGATGCGCAGCGCTTCCAGCCGGTGCCCGGTGCGCCGGCCACGGCGGTGTATGCGCTGCACGTCGGCAAGGACGGGCAGGTCTGGTTGTCCGAGGATGGCCGCCTGTCGCGCTACCTCTGGAGCCAGGGCAGACTGGAACGGCAGGCGGTGGTGGGGGCGGAGCAGGGCTACCCGGCGATTTCCGCTACCGGTCTGGTAGTCGACGCACAGGGCGTGGCGTGGGCCACCAGTGCCCGCGGCCTGGTGCGGGTGAGTGCCGATGGCGAAAGCGTACGCCTGTACGGGGTGCACGATGGTCTGCCCAGCCAGGAGTTCCGCGAACACACCCTGATCGCCTCCGCCTCTGGGCGCATGGTGGCAGGCACGCCCGCTGGTGTAGTGGTATTCGATCCCGAGCAGGTTCGGCCGTCTACCCGGCGTGCGCCGCTGGTGATCGAGCGAGTGGAGGTGCGCCGCAACGAGCAGTTGCTGGACCTGACCCATGACACGCCGCTGCAGATCGCCGATGGCGACCGTGACCTGCGGATCGTCGCGCGCCTGTTGTCCTTCGCCGATTCGGCCTCCAACACCTACCGCTACCGGTTGGCCGGCTACGACCCGGATTGGGTCGAGGTGGGCCCGGCAGGCGAGCGTCTGTTCTCACGCTTGCCACCCGGTGCTTACCGGCTGGAAGTGCAGGCGCGCTCGGCTGACCACGTATGGTCGCGGGTGCAGACCCTGGAATTCCACGTGCAGCCGCCATGGTGGCGCAGCTTGTCCGGCCTGCTGGTGCTGGCCTCGATCGCACTGCTGCTGACCAGCTGGTTCGCCTGGTTGTACCGGCGCCGGCTGCAGCGCCAGCACGCTTACCAGCTCGCCCTGCACAAGCAGGATCTGGCCGAACACGCGTCGGCGGCGAAGACACGCTTCCTGGCCAATCTCGGCCATGAAATCCGCACGCCGATGACCGGGGTGCTGGGCATGAGTGAACTGCTGCTGGCCTCGCCGCTGGATCCGCAGCAGCGCGGCTATACCCAGTCGATCCGGCATGCGGGCGAGCATCTGCTGCACCTGGTCAACGATGCGCTGGATCTGGCGCGGATCGAATCGGGGCGCCTGGAACTGCAATCCAATGCGTTCGCGCTCAATCGCCTGCTGCAGGATCTGGCCGCGCTGATGGGGCCGCTGGCTGCGCAGAAGGGCCTGCGATTCGTCCTCGACAACCAGTTGCCCGCAGGGCTGCAGGCGACCGGCGATGCGATGCGGGTGCGGCAGATCCTGCTCAACCTGCTGTCCAACGCGGTCAAGTTCACCAGCCGCGGCAGCATCACGCTGCACGCGCGCTGCGAGGAAGGGCCGCGCGGGTTGCATTTCGAAGTGCGCGATACCGGACCGGGCATCAGCCAGGAGCAACAACAACGGTTGTTCCGGCGCTTCGAGCAGGCTGACGGCGCGCGCACGGCCGCGCAGTACGGCGGCAGCGGCCTGGGCCTGGCGATCTGCCGCGAGCTGGCACTGGCCATGCAGGGGCGTATCCGGGTGGAAAGCCAGCTGGGCAGCGGTACCTGCTTCGGTGTCAGCCTGCCATTGCCGCTGCAGCAGGGTGCGGCCAGCGACGGAGGTGCCGACAGTGACGCCGCTGCCGCTGCGTTCAACATGCCACCGCTGCGGGTGTTGCTGGTGGAGGACGATGCGACCGTGGCCGATGTGATGTGTGGGCTGCTGACCACCCGTGGCCATGAGGTAGTCCATGCGGCCCATGCGCTGGCCGCGCTGCGTGAGATCAGCGCGGGGGATTTCGATGTCGGCCTGCTCGATCTGGATCTGCCGGGCCTGAGCGGTTTCGAACTGGCCCAGCATCTGCGCAACCAGGGTTACGCGCTGCCGCTGCTGGCGGTGACCGCGCGCACCGATCCTGATCTGCAGCAGCAGGTGGAAGCGGCCGGTATCGGTGGCTTCCTGCGCAAACCGGTGACCGGTGAGCTGCTGGTGGAAGCGATCGCCCGGGTCTTGGGGCGGTAGGGGGGGGCGGCAGGGCTGCGCCCTGCACCTGCCGAGGCAACGGCAACGGCCGAAGCAACAGCAACAGCAACGGCCGAATCAACAGCAACAGCTGGCTATCCGTGGGATGGCGGGGTGGGTCCGGTTGCGGGGGACGCCGTAAATACGTCCCTGTAGGCTCGGTCGCGCCATCCATGGCGCTCACGCCCCCGCAACCGGACCCACCCCGCCTTCGACAGATTTCCGCGATCTGTCGGAACGACGTTCTGTGTTGCTGTTGGTGGGTGTCGACTTTGGTCGACACCGGAATGGCATGGGGTCAGATCCGTTTTCCGCAGGAAAACGGATCTGACCCCAGAATTATTTCGATATCTGACAGAGATTCATCCACGCATGGCGTGAATCCATCAGCCACCGGAAATCTGTCGAAGGTGGGGTGGTGTCGGATTGCGGGGTGTCAGCCGCATGGATGCGGCTGCCAAGCCTACAGGGACGTACTTGCGGCGTCCCCGCACTCCGACACCGCCCCGCCATCCCACGGAATGCCAGCTTTTGCTTCGGCTGTTGCCGTTGCTCTGGCCTCTGCAGGTGCAGGGCGCAGCCCTGCCGAACCCACTACTCCGCTACGTGCTCGACCTCGCGCGGTTCGGGCCTGGTATCGGGCAGCTGCCAGAAGATCAGCGTCGAGGTCAGGGTGATCGCGCCCACGCACAGGAAGGTAGCGTGCAGCGCAGCCGTCGCGCCGTGGCCTTCCAGCTGCGTGCCGAACGCGGCCAGCAGGCTGCCTGCAGCCGCGGCACCGAAGCCGGCGGCGAGCATCATCACCATCGACAGCAGGCTGTTGCCGGAACTGGCGAACTCGCGATCGAGGTCGCGCAGGGTGACGGTGTTCATCACGGTGAACTGCAGCGAATTGACCGCGCCGAAGAAGGCCAGCTGCAGCAGGCGCACGCTCAGGTGCTGGCCCGGTGTCATCAGGATGAAGCTGGCCATCGCCAGGCCGACCAGCACGGTGTTGGTCATCAGCACGCGGCGATAGCCGTAGCGTTCGACCAGTTTCACCGCCAGCTTCTTCGACACCATGCCCGCGGCAGCCACCGGCACCATCATCAGGCCGGCATTCATCGGCCCGAGGCCAAGGCCGACCTGCAGCAGCAGCGGAATCAGCATGGGCATGGCACTGCTGCCGATGCGCGAGAACAGATTGCCGAGAATGCCGATGCGATAGCTGGGCACGCGGAACAGCGCCAGCGAAAACAGCGGTGCCGTTGAATTTGCCGCGTGCAGCCAATAACCGACCAAGGCAGCCAGGCCGGCCACGGCCATCAGCATCACCAGCGCGTGCGGTGTGCCGAGTCCGGAAATGCCATCCAGCGCCAGCGACAGCACCACCATCGCGAAGGCCAGCATGGCGTAGCCGCGCAGGTCGAAACGAGTGCGATGGCTGGCGTAGTGGTCGGGCATGATCTTCATCGCCGCGATGAAGCCGATGACACCGATCGGCAGGTTGATCAGGAACACCCAGTGCCACGATGCGATCTCGACCAGCCAACCGCCCAGGGTGGGGCCGATCAGCGGACCGACCAATGCGGGGATGGCGATGAAGCTCATCGCACGCAGGAAGTCCTCGCGTGGCACCGAGCGCATCACCGCCAGGCGCCCGACCGGCAGCAGCATCGCGCCACCGATGCCCTGCAGTACGCGCGCGGCCACCAGCTGATGCAGCTGCTGTGCCATCGCGCAGGCCAGCGAGCCGAGGGTGAACAGGATGATCGCCACCAGGAAGGTGCGACGGGTGCCGTAGCGGTCGGCGATCCAGCCGGAGGCGGGAATGAAGGTGGCCACCGCCAGCGCGTAGCTGAAGACCACCGACTGCATCTGCAGGGGGCTCTCGCCGAGGCTGGCCGCCATCGCCGGCAAGGCCGTGTTGACGATGGTCGAGTCCAGCATCTGCATGAAGATCGCCAGCGAAACCAGCCACAGCAGGGGGCGCTGGCGGGTGTAGGTCGATGGCGCTGTGGACATGGGACGTGGCCGGTGCAACGTGGGGGGGGCCATGATCGCGCACTGCGGGTCACGACGCGATCAACATCGCGCCGTGACTGCATGCGGGATGCTCAGCGTTGGCTGTGTGCGTGCACCGCGTCGACCAGCACCTGTACATGGGCCGGGTCCATGTCCGGCGACATGCCGTGGCCGAGGTTGAACACATGGCCCTCGCGCGAACCGCCATTGCCGGCGGCATAGGTATCGAGCACGCGTGCGGCCGCGGCGGCGATCGCATCGGGCGAGGCATACAACGTGGTCGGATCCAGGTTGCCCTGCAGGGCTACGCGGCCACCGGTGCGGCGCAGCGCTTCATCCAGGTCCAGCGTCCAGTCCAGGCCGAGCGCATCGGCGCCGGTCTGCGACAGCGCTTCCAGGTGCAGGCCGGTGCCCTTGCCGAACAGGATCAGCGGCGTGCGCTCGCTGCCTTCGCCGCGCTCCAGGCCTTCGGCGATGCGCTGCAGATAGCGCAGCGAGAACTCACGGTACATCGCCGGCGACAGCACGCCGCCCCAGGTGTCGAACACCTGCAGGGCCTGCGCACCGGCGGCGCGCTGCGCGCCAAGGTAGGCGATCACCGCGTCGGTGGTTACTTCCAGCAGGCGGTGCAGGGCCTGCGGATGATTCAGCGCCATCGCCTTGATGCGCGCGAAATCCTTGCTGCCGCCGCCTTCGACCATGTAACAGGCGAGTGTCCATGGGCTGCCGGAAAAACCGATCAGCGGCACCTGGCCGTCCAGCTCGCGGCGGATCAGGCGCACCGCGTCCATCACGTAGCCCAGGTCCTGTTCCATGTCCGGCACCGCCAACCTGGCGATGGCCGCTTCATCGCGCACCGGGTGGCGGAACTTGGGGCCTTCGCCTTCGACGAAGTACAGCTCCAGGCCCATTGCATCGGGAATGGTGAGGATGTCCGAGAACAGGATGGCCGCGTCCAGCGGGAAGCGGCGCAGCGGCTGCAGGGTGACTTCGCAGGCGATCTCCGGGTTCTTGGCCATGGCCAGGAAGCTGCCGGCCTTGGCCCGGGTGGCGCGATATTCCGGCAGGTAGCGGCCGGCTTGGCGCATCAGCCAGACGGGGGTGCAGTCCACCGGTTCGCGGCGCAGGGCGCGCAGCAGGCGATCGTTGCGGAGAGGGCTGGTCACAGTGGGCATTCCTTGGGCAAAAAGGGCAGCGGCGCAGTCAGTCGCCGTGCGAAAGAATCTGGAAGCCCCGATGTAGTTCGGCATCGCGGGCCTTCTCGTAGGCGTGGCGGGCTTCGTCGGCCTTGAGGTACAGCTCGCGCCGCAGCTGCGAGCGGGCGCCGACGCGGCCGGATTCGCGCAGCAGCTCCCAGCCGCCGAACAGGTCCGGGACCAGGGTCAGGCGCAGGAAGCGCGGTGCCTGGACACCGTCGGCGGGTTGTTGCAGATGAACGTGCATGGCGTCGATTGTAGCGGGGGTGGTGTGACCCCTGCCGCAACGCTGATCCGGTAGTGCCGGCCGCTGGCCGGCAACCTCATGAAACCTCCCCGGTAGCGCCGGGCCATGCCCGGCGAATGCGGAAGCGGTCAGCCTTCGCCCAGTACCTTCAGTACCGCCGCTTCATCCACATCCGGCACCACTTCGGCACGACCCATGCCGCGCCACAGCACCAGGCGCAGGCGGCCGGCCACGTTCTTCTTGTCCAGGCGCATGCGGCCGAGCAGGGCCTGCGGGTCCAGTCCGGCGGGGATGGCCACCGGCAGACCCAACTGCTCCAACAGGGCCTGCAGGCGTACACGGTCGGCGTCGTCGGCCAGGCCCAGGTGGGTAGAGAGGCGGGCGGCCAGCACCATGCCCACCGCCACGGCTTCACCGTGGTTGAGCGCATCGCGCCCCGGTGCGGAGTAGCCCTGTTCGGTTTCGATGGCGTGGCCGAAGGTGTGCCCCAGGTTGAGCAGGGCGCGTTCGCCCTTTTCGAAGGGATCGCGCTCGACGATCGCGGCCTTGTGCCGGCAGCTGCGGGCGATGGCCTCGGCGATCGCGGCATCTTCGCCGGCCACCAGTGCGTCGGCATGCTGCTGCAGCCATTCGAAGAACACCGCATCACCCAGCGCACCGTACTTCACTACTTCGGCCAGGCCGGCGCGCAGTTCACGCGGCGGCAGGGTGGCCAGCACGCGGGTATCGGCGATCACCGCACGCGGCGGATGGAACGCGCCGACCAGATTCTTGCCGGCCGGGATATCCACGGCCGTTTTTCCGCCCACCGAGGAGTCGACCATCGCCAGCAGCGTGGTCGGCAGCTGCACGCAGTCGACGCCGCGCATCCAGCAGGCTGCGGCAAAGCCGGCAAGGTCGCCGACCACACCGCCGCCGAGGGCGAACACGCAGGCATCGCGGGTCGCACCGAGCGCAGCCAGTGCCTCGATGACCGAGCCGAACTCGGCCAGGGTCTTGGAGGCTTCGCCAGCAGCCAGCACATGCTCACCCACGATCAGCTCCGGGCGTGCGTCCAGCAGGGTCTGCCTGACGGCATCCAGATAGCGCGGTGCAACCTCACTGTCGCTGACCAGCAGCACATGACGACCACGCACATGGCTGGCCAATGCGGAACCTTCGGTCTGGGCGCCGGCGCCAATGGTGATGGAATAGGGGCGGTCGCCGCCAACGGCGACCTGCAGCAGGGCAGGGGAAGTCATGCAGTGGGGTCCTGTCGCTGCCAGTGCGTGGCCAGCTTGAGCACAAGCTGGGCGGTCGCATCGGCAGCGGTAAACGGGTCGGTATCAAGGGTGACATCGGCCAGCTCGCGATACAGCGGGTCGCGATGCGCCGCCAGATCATGCAGCACCTGTTCGCGGTCCGGCCGCTGCAGCAGGGGGCGCGCCTTGTCGCGTGACAGGCGCTCCAGCTGGGCTGCGACGCTGACCCGCAGGTAGACGACAAAGCCTCGCCGGGCAATAAGGGCACGATTGTCCGGATCGAGTACGGCACCACCGCCGGTGGACACCAGCTGGCCACGGCCGGCCAGCACCTGTGCCAGTGCCTGGCGCTCATGGGCGCGGAAGCCAGCCTCGCCGGAATGTTCAAAGATCGTGGGGATGCTGGCCCCGGTCGCATCGACGATGGCCTGGTCGACGTCGACGAAGTCCAGCGTGAAGCGCTCGGCGAGGCGACGGCCGATGCAGGTTTTACCGGCACCCATGGGGCCGATCAGGATCAGGTTCGGAGCGGGATTCATGCCCTCTGATGCTAACACCTCCGTGCCTTGGCCTTTACGTTCTTCACGTCAGGCTGGGGGTTCCTGCGGGGTTTCCCGCGCCTGACGGAGTACCTGCCATGTCGGTTGCCAAGGTCATCGAAATCAATGCGTCCTCGCCCAAGAGCGTGGAGGACGCGGTGCGCAGCGGATTGAAGAAGGTGTCCGGGACGGTCAAGGGCATTCAGGGCGCTTGGATCAACGAGACCAAGGTGGTCACCGACGGCAACGGTGAGATCACCGAATGGCGGGTGAACCTGCGGATCACCTTCCTGGTCGAATGAGCCTGCTCAGCGCAGCGCCTGCACCTGGCGCTGCGCATCCAGCACTACCATCCGGTCGGCAATGGCCGGCAGCGCACGCAATGCCTGCCGGCTGACCCGCTCGTAGTACTGCACGAAGCGCTCCAGCTGCGGCCGGCTCATGCCGTGCCGGCCCGGCTGGGCCGCCTGCAGGTTCTGCTCCTGCTGCCAGCGCCAACGCGGTACCACCGAGAAATCCGGGGGCTGCAGGAACCACAGACGGTCGCAGCGCTGCCACAGCGCCGGATAGTCGCGGGCCAGCGCCTGGTTGCACCAGCGCCGCCAGCAGCCATCGGCATCGGCCTCGCGCTCCAGAGCGTTCAGAGGAGTATCCAGTTCGGAGGCGTCCTGCGCCGGAGTGCCGAGGAACCAGCCCTCGAACACCAGCAGGTCCAGCGGTTTTTCGAGTTGCGGCCACTGCGCTTCGGGCAGGCGCTCGTCGGCCAGTTTGTCGAAGCGGGGCAGGGCCAGGGGCTGTCGTGCGGCCACTGCATCCAGCACCGCATGCGCCAGCGACAGGTCATGGGTGCCCGGCGGGCCACGGGTGATCAACAAGGGATGCACCTGACGTGCCAGGCGCTGGCGCTGCGCGCGGGTCAGGTAGACATCGTCGATGGAGAGCGTTGCGGCGTTCAGGCCACGGGCCTGGGCACGGGCGACCACCTGCGCGGCCAGCGTCGATTTGCCGCTCCCCTGCAGGCCGCTGATCGCCAATACTGGAACGGCTGTTCTACTGCCCAGCGCGTCATCCAGCGCCTGCTCGACCACTGTTTCGGGGAATCCTTTCACCTGGGGCATGTACGCAGCAGCGACCATGCCGCCACAATAGCCCAAACCGTGTGAGAAGAATGCTGTCATGAGTGACCTGTACGCCGAAGCCCTCTCGACCTTTGCCGCCCTGTTCGAAGAAGCGAAACAGAGCCGAGAAGTCGAGCCCAATGCGATGACCGTGGCCACTGCCGATACGCAGGGCCGGCCGTCGGCGCGCACCGTGCTGCTGAAGGCGTTCGACGAGCGCGGCTTTGTGTTCTACACCCACCTGGACAGCCACAAGGGCAACGAGTTGCAGGCCAATCCGCAGGCGGCGCTGCTGTTCCTGTGGCGCAGCCTGCGCGAGGCCGGCATCCAGGTGCGCATCGAGGGGCGCGTGGAGCAGGTGGCCGACGCCGAGGCAGATGCCTATTTCGCCAGCCGTCCGCGCATGAGCCAGATCGGCGCATGGGCGTCGCTGCAGTCGAAGACGTTGAGCACGCGCGAGGAGTTCGACGCACGCGTGGCGGAGGTCGAGGCACGTTTCGACGGCAAGGACGTGCCGCGTCCGGACGGCTGGAGTGGTCTGCGGGTGGTGCCTGACCGTATCGAATTCTGGTACGGCGCGCAGTTCCGCCTGCACGAGCGCTGGTGCTATGAGGCCGGTGCCGAAGGGCGCTGGAGCAAGCGTCTGCTGTACCCGTAAGGCGCCGTGATGAGGCGCGTGTGGCACTTGTAGTGCCCCGTGATGCCAGTAGATCCACGCCATGCGTGGATGAGATGCTTGACAGAAGAGCGGTGCGAACCAAGGTTCGCACCCATAGGCATCGGTTCGCACCCACCAGGCAATAGGTGGTTACAACCCTTCCGCGCGCAGCCACCGCCACAGCGTGGTGCGTGAGACGCCCAGCGCCTGTGCCATGCCCTCGCGGTCATTGCGGTGTTCCTGCAGCAGCGCCTCCAACTGCGCACGCGGTGGGCGCTTGCCGTTGCTTTCCAGCGGCAGTGTGGCGGCGCCTTCGCTCACCAGCTCCGGCGCCAGCTGCAACAGGCGTGCTGCATCGATCAGTCCTTCACCGGGCTGCCAGTGGATGCGCAGCCTATCCACCAGGTTGCGCAGTTCACGCACATTGCCCGGCCAATCGGCAGCGCTGAGCAGGGTCATCGCCTCTGCGTCCAGTGGTGCATCGATGCCGCGCAGCTCGCGGAAGAAGTGCGTGGTCAGCAGCGGGATATCGCCGCGCCGTGCGCGCAGAGTGGGCAGTGCGATGCGTAGCGCGGCCAGCCGGTAATACAGATCGCGGCGGAAGCTGCCAGCCGCCGCGCGCTGCTCCAGCGATTGCAGGGTGGCGGCGACCACGCGCAGGTCGACCGGGGTCGGTTCGGTGGCGCCCACGCGCAGTACTTCGCGTTCTTCCAGCACCCGCAGCAGGCGGGTCTGCAATGGCAGCGGCAGTTCGCCTATCTCGTCCAGGAACAACGTACCGCCATCGGCCGCCTCGACCAGGCCGACGCGCCCCCCGCGACGCGCACCGGTGAAGGCGCCGTCGCTGTAGCCGAACAGCTCCGCTTCCAGCAGTGATTCGCTGATCGCGCCGCAGTTCAGCGCAACGAAACGACCGCGACGACCGCTGGCGGCGTGCAGCTGGCGTGCAACCAGTTCCTTGCCGGTGCCGGTCTCGCCGGTAACCAGTACGGTGCTGTCGTGCGGGGCGTACAGCGCGATCTGTGCGCGCACGTCGGCCATCGCGTTGCTGTCGCCGAGCAGCGCATGCGCATCGGCGCGCGGTGCGGTCCTTCGGCGTGCAGCTGGGCGCGCGTCCGCCGAGCGTGCCAGGGTCTGGGTCAGTTCCAGCGCATGCTCAAAAGCCTGCCGCACCGAATCGGCCGAGTACAGCAGCACGCCCGGCAGGCCTGCCTGTTCGGCATGGTCGATGGCCATGCCGGTACCGACGATCACTTCGATGCCGTTGGCGCGCAGGTCGGCGATGCAGTCGCGGGCGTCTTCGCGGGTGACGAAACGGCGATGTTCGATGTCCAGGCCGAAGCTCTGCTGGAAGCTGCTGAATACCGGCACGTCACTGGCGTGGGTGACCAGCCCGATGCGTGGGGCGATGCGGCGCGCCCGCGCCAGCGCTTCCATCAGGTCGAAACCGTTGGCCTGGATCGGCACCAGCGGCAGGTCCAGGCGGCCGCGCAGCCAGGCCGCGTTGGAGCCGCCGGCGATCACGACATCGCAGTGCTCGCGGCGCAGGCGCTGGCCGATCACCGCCACTGCTTCCTCGAAGCCCAGGTTGATCTGCTCGATGCGTGCGCGGCGGTCGAATTCGGGAATGACATCGCCAAGCAGACCGGTCAGGCGCGAAACGCTGACGGTCCAGATCACCGGGCGGCCGGGGTCGGCATCGGCGTGGCGCAGGGGCGAGCGGGGCAGGTACATGGCGCGGGGGTCAGGTGTGGCGATGTTTCATGATACATCTGTTTCAATGTTTCATATGTTTCACTGCGGTTGGCTGGTCATTCCCGTGAAATCAAGCGCTTGCAGGTTGGCACGGTGCTTGCGCTTACCCCTCTGTCCTTCAACCTGGATCGCCGCATGACCGCTTCCACCCCCTTCTCCGCTGGTGCCCGCTTCCGCGAGGCGCTGGCTGCCGAATCGCCGCTGCAGGTGATCGGCGCGATCAACGCCAACCATGCGCTGCTGGCCAAGCGCGCGGGTTTCCGTGCCATCTACCTGTCCGGCGGCGGCGTTGCGGCCGGCTCGCTGGGCCTGCCGGACCTGGGCATCAACACCCTCGAAGACGTGCTGGTGGACGTGCGCCGCATCACCGATGTCTGCGACCTGCCGCTGATGGTCGACATCGACACCGGCTTCGGCCCGAGCGCGTTCAACATCGCGCGCACGGTGAAGTCGCTGATCAAGGCCGGCGCGGCCGCCTGCCATATCGAAGACCAGGTCGGCGCCAAGCGCTGCGGTCATCGCCCGGGCAAGGAGATCGTCTCGCAGGGCGAAATGGTCGACCGCGTGAAGGCCGCTGCCGACGCCAAGACCGATCCGGACTTCTTCCTGATCGCGCGCACCGACGCCATCCAGGTGGACGGCGTGGACAAGGCCATCGAACGTGCCATCGCCTGCGTCGAAGCGGGTGCCGACGGCATCTTCGCCGAGGCCGCCTACGACCTGGATACCTACCGCCGCTTCGTTGACGCGGTGAAGGTGCCGGTGCTGGCCAACATCACTGAATTCGGCGCGACCCCGCTGTTCAGCCGCGACGAGCTGGCCTCGGCCGGCGTGGCCATCCAGCTGTTCCCGCTGTCGGCGTTCCGCGCCGCCAACAAGGCTGCCGAGAATGTCTACCAGACGGTCCGCCGCGAAGGCCACCAGCGCAACCTGATCGACAGCATGCAGACCCGCGAGGAGCTGTATGACCGTATCGGCTACCACGCCTTCGAGCAGCAGCTCGATGCGCTGTTCGCCGCCAAGAAATAAGCAGTACCCTGCACCATCAAGTTTCGGAGGGAAACATGAACGATACGACCGCAACCCCGACCTTCAAGCCGAAGAAGTCCGTCGCCCTGTCCGGCACCGCCGCCGGCAACACCGCGCTGTGCAGCGTCGGCCGCAGCGGCAACGACCTGCATTACCGCGGCTACGACATCCTGGACCTGGCCAACACCAGCGAGTTCGAGGAAATCGCCTATCTGCTGGTGCATGGCAAGCTGCCGACCCGCGCCGAGCTGGTGTCGTACAAGGCCAAGCTGAAGTCGCTGCGTGGCATTCCGGCTGCGGTAAAGGCTGCGCTGGAAGAACTGCCGCCGTCGGCACACCCGATGGATGTGATGCGCACCGGCGTGTCCGTGCTCGGCTGTGTGTCGCCGGAGAAGGACGACCACAACCATCCCGGCGCACGTGACATCGCCGACAAGCTGATGGCCTGCCTGGGCTCGATGCTGCTGTACTGGTACCACTGGAGCCACAACGGTCGCGCGATCGACGTGGAGACCGACGATGACTCCATCGGTGGTCATTTCCTGCACCTGCTGCACGGCGAGAAGCCGCAGGATTCGTGGGTGAAGGCGATGCACACTTCGCTGATCCTGTACGCCGAACACGAGTTCAACGCTTCCACCTTCGCCTGCCGCGTTATTGCCGGCACCGGCAGCGACATGTACAGCGCGATCTGCGGTGGCATCGGCGCGCTGCGCGGCCCCAAGCACGGTGGCGCCAACGAAGTCGCGTTCGAAGTGCAGAAGCGCTATGACAATCCGGACGAAGCCGAGGAAGACATCAAGGCCCGCGTCGAGCGCAAGGAAGTGGTGATCGGTTTCGGCCACCCGGTCTACACCGTGTCCGATCCGCGCAACAAGGTGATCAAGGACGTCGCCCGCGAACTGTCCGAAGAGCAGTCGAGCCTGAAGATGTACGACATCGCCGAGCGCCTGGAAACGGTGATGTGGGACATCAAGAAGATGTTCCCGAACCTCGACTGGTTCAGCGCCGTCAGCTACCACATGATGGGCGTGCCGACCGCGATGTTCACCCCGTTGTTCGTGATCGCCCGCACCGCCGGCTGGAGCGCGCACATCGTCGAGCAGCGCATCGACGGCAAGATCATCCGCCCGAGTGCCAACTACATCGGCCCGGAAGATCGCGACTTCGTGGCCATCGACAAGCGTTCCTGATCACCGCCGTTGTTTCATTGCTGCATGCATCCGGCCGGCCCCGTGCCGGCCGGATGTTTTCGCCGCCGTATTGCCGGCACCCGGCCCGCCACGAGCATTCCGCCAGCCCATGAATACCGATTACCGCAAGAACCTCCCCGGCGCCTCGCTGGACTACTTCGACGCGCGCGCCGCGGTCGATGCCATCCAGCCTGGTGCCTATGCCACGCTGCCGTACGTTTCGCGCGTGCTGGCCGAAAACCTGGTACGTCGCTGCGACCCGGCCACGCTGACCGACTCGTTGAAACAGCTGATCGAGCGCCGTCGCGACCTGGACTTCCCGTGGTTCCCCGCGCGCGTGGTATGCCACGACATCCTCGGCCAGACCGCGCTGGTCGACCTCGCTGGCCTGCGTGATGCGATCGCCGACAAGGGCGGTGACCCGGCCAAGGTCAATCCGGTGGTGCCGGTGCAACTGATCGTCGATCACTCGCTGGCGGTGGAGTGCGGTGGTTTCGATCCGCAGGCGTTCGAGAAGAACCGCGCCATCGAGGATCGCCGCAATGAAGACCGCTTCCACTTCATCGACTGGACCAAGCTGGCTTTCGAGAACGTGGACGTGATTCCGCCGGGCAACGGCATCATGCATCAGATCAACCTGGAGAAGATGTCGCCGGTGATCTACGTGCAGGATGGCGTGGCCTTCCCCGATACCTGCGTGGGCACCGACAGCCATACCCCGCATGTGGATGCGCTGGGCGTGATCGCCATCGGCGTGGGCGGCCTGGAAGCGGAGAACGTGATGCTGGGCCGCGCGTCGTGGATGCGCCTGCCGGACATCATCGGCGTCGAGCTGACCGGCAAGCCGCAGCCGGATATCACCGCCACCGACGTAGTGCTGGCCCTGACCGAGTTCCTGCGCAAGGAGCGCGTGGTCGGCGCCTGGCTTGAATTCTTCGGTGAGGGTGCCGCCGCACTGACCATCGGTGATCGCGCCACCATCTCCAACATGTGCCCCGAGTACGGCGCCACTGCCGCGATGTTCTACATCGACGGGCAGACGCTTGATTACCTGCGCCTGACCGGTCGCGAGGAAACGCAGGTCGCACTGGTCGAAAACTACGCGCGCAGCACCGGCCTGTGGGCCGATGACCTGGCCACCGCACAGTACGAGCGCGTGCTGCGCTTCGATCTGTCGACGGTGGTGCGCAACATGGCCGGCCCGAGCAATCCGCATCGTCGACTGCCGGTATCGGAACTGGTCGAGCGTGGCATCGCCGATGCCGCCAAGCTGGAGGCCGGCAAGGCCGAACAGGCGCAGGGCCTGATGCCGGACGGTGCGGTGATCATCGCCGCCATCACCAGCTGCACCAACACCTCCAACCCGCGCAACGTGATCGCTGCGGCGCTGCTGGCACGCAAGGCCAACGAGCGCGGCCTGCTGCGCAAGCCATGGGTGAAGTCGTCGCTGGCGCCGGGCTCGAAGGCGGTGCAGCTGTACCTGGAAGAGGCCGGCCTGCTGCCGGACCTGGAGAAGCTGGGCTTCGGCATCGTCGCCTTCGCCTGCACCACCTGCAATGGCATGAGCGGCGCGCTGGATCCAGAGATCCAGCAGGAAATCATCGATCGCGACCTGTACGCCACCGCTGTGCTGTCGGGCAACCGCAACTTTGATGGCCGCATCCATCCGTACGCGAAGCAGGCCTTCCTCGCCTCGCCGCCGCTGGTGATCGCCTACGCCATTGCCGGCACCATCCGTTTCGACATCGAAAAGGATGTGCTGGGCGTGGACACCGACGGCAACGAAGTGCGCCTGAAGGACATCTGGCCGAGTGACGCCGAGATCGATGCGGTGGTGAAGGCGGCGGTGAAGCCGGAGCAGTTCCGCAGCGTCTACAACCCGATGTTCAACGTACGCGTGGAGCACGCTGCAAAGGTCAGTCCGCTGTACGACTGGCGCGCGCAGAGCACCTACATCCGCCGCCCGCCGTACTGGGAGGGCGCACTGGCCGGTGAGCGCACGCTGGCGGGCATGCGTGCGCTGGCAGTGCTACCGGACAACATCACCACCGACCACCTGTCGCCGTCCAATGCGATCCTCGCCTCGAGTGCTGCCGGTGAGTACCTGGCGAAGATGGGCCTGCCGGAAGAGGACTTCAATTCCTATGCCACCCACCGCGGCGACCACCTGACTGCGCAACGTGCCACCTTCGCCAACCCGAAGCTGTTCAACGAGATGGTGCGTAATGAAGATGGCAGCGTGAAACAGGGTTCGCTGGCGCGCGTCGAGCCGGAAGGCAAGGTCATGCGCATGTGGGAAGCCATCGAGACCTACATGGAGCGCAAGCAGCCGCTGATCATCATCGCTGGTGCCGACTACGGCCAGGGCAGCTCGCGTGACTGGGCCGCCAAGGGCGTGCGTCTGGCTGGTGTGGAGGCGATCGTGGCCGAAGGCTTCGAACGCATCCACCGTACCAACCTGATCGGCATGGGCGTGCTGCCACTGGAGTTCAAGCCGGGCACCACCCGCCTGACCCTGGGCATCGACGGCACCGAGACCTTCGACGTGATTGGTGAGCGTACGCCCCGCGCGGAGCTGAGCGTGGTGATCCATCGTCGTGATGGACAGGACGTGATCGTGCCGGTGACCTGCCGTCTGGACAGCGACGAGGAAGTGGCGATCTACGAAGCAGGCGGCGTGCTGCAGCGCTTCGCCCAGGACTTCCTGGAAGGCGCCAAGGTGGCGTGAGACATCCGACGGCCCGGCAACGGGCCGTCTTTCATTGCAAGGAACCGATCCATGGCATTTCTCCCGCAACTCCGTATTCCCGCCACCTACATGCGCGGCGGCACCAGCAAGGGCGTGTTCTTCCGCCTGCAGGACCTGCCCGACGCCGCGCAGGTGCCGGGCACCGCGCGCGATGCGCTGCTGATGCGTGTGATCGGTTCGCCCGACCCGTACGGCAAGCAGACCGACGGCATGGGCGGCGCCACCTCCAGCACCAGCAAGTGCGTGATCATCTCCACGGCTTCGGTGCCGGATCACGACGTCGACTATCTGTACGGTCAGGTCTCGATCGACACGGCATTCGTCGACTGGAGCGGCAACTGCGGCAATCTCAGCACCGCCGTCGGCCCGTTCGCCATCGCCAACGGCCTGATCGATCCAGCGCGGGTGCCGCGCGATGGCCTGTGCACCGTGCGCATCTGGCAGGCCAACATCGGCAAGACCATCATCGCCCATGTGCCGATGCGCGACGGGCAAGTGCAGGAGATCGGCGATTTCGAGCTGGATGGTGTGACCTTCCCGGCGGCCGAGATCCAGCTGGAATTCATCGACCCGTCCGACGATGGCGATGTTGGCGCGATGTTCCCCACCGGCAACCTGGTCGATACGCTGGACGTGCCGGGCGTGGGCACTTTCGAGGTGACGATGATCACCGCCGGCATCCCCACCATCTTCCTCAACGCAGCCGACCTCGGTTACACCGGCACCGAACTGCAGCCGGCGATCAACGAAGACAAGGCGGCGCTGGAGCGCTTCGAGAAGATTCGTGCCCATGGTGCATTGCGCATGGGCCTGATCCGGACGCTGGAAGATGCGGCGACCCGCCAGCACACGCCGAAGGTGGCTTTCGTCGCTCCCGCGCAGGACTATGTGTCGTCCAGCGGCAAGGCGATTTCGGCTGCGGACATCGATCTGCATGCACGCGCGCTGTCGATGGGCAAGCTGCACCACGCGATGATGGGTACCGCTGCAGTGGCGATCGGTACCGCTGCGGCCATCCCCGGCACGCTGGTCAATCGTGCGGCCGGTGGCGGCGAGCGTGAGGCCGTTACCTTCGGGCACCCGTCAGGCACGTTGCGCGTGGGAGCGCAGGCGGCACGCGTTGACGGCCAGTGGACGGTGTCCAAGGCCATCATGAGCCGCAGCGCCCGCGTACTGATGGAAGGCAAGGTGCGGGTGCCAGCCGAGTGATGCTCTGGTAAACGCCAACCAAGGTTGGCGACTGCCGGGCCGCGGAGACCGATTGCTTTGGTAGATGCCAACCTTGGTTGGCATGGTGCACGGGCAACCGCGCACCCCAACGAGGAGACCGAACGATGTCCAACAGCCACCCCCCATCCAACGCGCATGCAGCCTGGGATGCGCTGCTGGTGGACATCGTCGACTACGTGCGTGACACCCGCATCGATTCGCCGCTGGCGTTCCAGACTGCGCATCACTGCCTGCTCGACACGCTTGGCTGCGGGCTGGAGGCGCTGTCCTTCCCCGCCTGCAGCAAGCTGCTGGGTCCGCTGGTGCCGGGCATCAGCGTGGCCAATGGCGCGCGCGTGCCAGGCACCAACTTCGTGCTGGATCCAGTGCAGGCGGCTTTCAACATCGGCGCGATGGTGCGCTGGCTGGATTTCAACGACACCTGGCTGGCCGCCGAATGGGGCCACCCTTCGGACAACCTCGGTGGCATCCTCGCCGTAGCCGACTGGCTCGGCCGCAATGCGGCCGCGTTGCGCCGCCCGCCGCCGACCGTGCACGACGTGCTGCTGGCGATGATCAAGGCGCACGAGATCCAGGGCGTGTTGGCGCTGGAGAACTCCTTCAACCGCGTTGGTCTGGACCACGTGCTGCTGGTCAAGGTGGCCACCACCGCCGTTGTCGCGCAGATGCTCGGGTTGGACCGCGAGCGCATGCTCAATGCGGTGTCGCTGGCCTGGGTGGACGGGCAGGCGCTGCGCACCTACCGGCATGCGCCCAACACCGGCTCGCGCAAGAGCTGGGCAGCCGGTGATGCGACCAGCCGTGGCGTGCGCCTGGCGCTGATGGCCGCCACCGGCGAGATGGGCTACCCCAGCGTGCTCAGTGCACCGACCTGGGGCTTCGAGGCGGTATCGATGCATGGCCGGGCGCTGACCCTCGGCCGCCCCTTCGGCAGCTACGTGATGGAGAACGTGCTGTTCAAGATCAGTTTCCCGGCCGAATTCCACGGGCAGACGGCGGTGGAGGCGGCGGTCCTGCTGCACCATCAACTGCGCGCGCTGGGGCGGAAGGTCGAGGACATCGAGCACATCGCGATCCGTACCCAGGAAGCCTGCATCCGCATCATCGACAAGCAGGGCCCGTTGCATAATCCCGCCGACCGCGACCACTGCGTGCAGTACATGGTGGCCATCGCGTTGCTGCATGGACGGCTGGTGGCCGAGGACTACGAGGACGACATGGCGGCCGATCCGCGCATCGACACGCTGCGCGCGAAGATGGCCTGCCATGAAGACCCGCAGCTCAGTGCCGACTACCTGGACCCGGACAAGCGCAGCATCGCCAACGGCCTGAAGGTGCGTTTCAACGACGGCAGCGCGCTGCCGGAGGTGCTGGTGGAGTACCCGCTGGGCCACGCGCGCCGGCGCGAAGAGGGTATCCCGCTGCTGATGGACAAGTTCCGCCGGCACCTGGCGCACCGCTTCCCCACCGCCCAGCAGCAGCGCATCCTGGCCGCCTCGCTGGACCCGGTGGCGCTGGCGGCGATGCCGGTGACCGACTATGTGGACCTGTACCTGCCGGGGTAGGGTAGGGCCCGCTCCGACGCTCCACCGGGCAGCCGCGCTGGACCTGCTCTGGTAGATGCCAACCTTGGTTGGCACAGCGCCGGCAGCGGATGCGTGACGCACAGCGCCAACCAAGGTTGGCACCTACCGGGTTTCCGGTACCGGGTGCCCGGCGTCAACGCCTTGACGCGGCGGCCCTATAATGGGCACCTCGATCAAGGAGTGACGACATGAGCGGTCCGGCACGGCGGATGCGGTGGGGATGGACGGCAGCAGTGCTGGCAGGAGGCCTGTTGCTGGGCCTGGCCGGTTGTCGCAACGACAGCGGGCAGCTGCCCAAGGCCAGCGGCGAGGCCATCGCCACCAAGGCCGAGCAGGTGAAGGAGTTCACCCTGCTGCGTGCCTACCCGGACCAGAAAAGTGAAGGCCTGTCGCTGGCGCTGGAGTTCTCGCGCCCGTTGGTCGGCACCCAGGACTTCGACAAGCTGGTGCGCTTCGAAGAGAAAGTCGGCAACGATGACAGCAGCTGGACCCTGTCCGATGACGGCCTGACCCTGCGCTACCCCTTCGTCGAAGCCGGCAAGGAATTCAGCCTGGTGGTTTCGCCGGACCTGCTGGCCGCCGATGGCAGCCGCCTGGGCAAGGAACTGAAGCAGAAGGTGTTCAGCGGCGAGTTGAAGCCGGTGGCCGGTTTCGCCTCGCAGGGCAGCGTGCTGCCGGCCAAGGACAGCCGTGGCCTGCCGGTGGTGTCGGTGAACGTGCCGGAAGTCGATGTCGAGTTCCTGCGCGTGCGCGAAAAGGACCTGCCGACCTTCTTCAGCCAGTACCAGCGCGGCGGTCGCCGTGGCAGCTGGGAACTGAGCAGCGACTACGAGCGCAGCCCGATCAACAAGCTGGCCGAGCCGGTCTACGTCAACCGCTTCATTCTGGGTGGCAAGCAGAACGAGCGGGTGCTGACCTACCTGCCGACCCAGGACATCAAGGAGCTGCAGGAGCCGGGGCTGTATTTCGCCCTGCTCAAGCGCACCGGTGACTACGAGGGTGAGTTCGATACCGCGTTCTTCTCGGTCAGCGACATCGGCCTGCACACCCGCGCGTACAAGGACAAGCTGTTCGTACACACCGCCGCGCTGAAGGACGGTGCATCGCTGAAGGGTATCGACCTGCGCGTGCTCGATGCCAAGGGCGAGGTGGTGCTGAAGGGCAGCACCGACAGCAACGGCAATGCGCTGCTGAACTACACCCTGGATGCCACCCATGTGCTGGTGGCCAGCAGTGGCAAGGACACCAGCTTCCTGCCCTTCAACCAGCCCGCGCTGGACCTGAGCGAGTTCGCCGTGGCCGGCCGTGACAACGCCTGGTTCGATGTCTACGCCTGGTCGGGCCGCGACCTGTACCGCCCGGGTGAGACGGTGCGCCTGTCGGCGCTGCTGCGTGACAACGACGGCAAGCCGGTCGGCGGGCCTGGTAAAAGCGCCCAGCCGGTGTTCCTGCGCCTGAAGCAGCCCGACGGCAAGACCTTCCGCGAAACCCGCGTGCAACCGGGCGAACAGGGCTACATCAACTTCGAGCAGACCATTCCCGCCGAGGCGCCGACCGGGCGCTGGCAGGTCGAGTTCCGCACCGACCCGGCCAGCAAGGAAGCGATCCAGGGCATGACCCTGCGCATCGAGGAGTTCCTGCCCGAGCGCATGAAGCTGGACCTGGACAGCGCGCAGAAGACGCTGAAGCCGGGTGAAGACCTGCGCCTGCAGGCCAACGGCGCCTATCTGTACGGTGCCCCGGCTGATGGCAACCGCTTCACCGCGCGCATGGCGGTGGCCGCCGAACAGAAGCCGGTGGAGGGCTTGCCGGGTTACTTCTTCGGCGACCCGACCCTGCAGCTGCCGCGCGAAGCCAAGGATGTGATCGACACCACGCTGGCGGCCAATGGCCAGCTGCGCGAAGACGTGTCATTGCCGGAAGAAGCGGTCAAAGCGAAGGCGCCGATCGCGGTGGTGCTGTCCGGCAGCCTGTATGAAACCGGTGGCCGCACGGTCACCCGCACCCTGAAGCGGGTGGTGTGGCCGGCCGCCGCACTGGTCGGCGTGCGCCCGTTGTTCAATCCGGACGATGGCGCTGATTCCAACGGCAACGCGCGCTTTGAACTGATGCGCGTGGATGCGGACGGCAAGCCGCAGCCGGCCAAGGGCCTGAAGATCACCCTGGTGCGCGAGCTGCGCGACTACCACTGGACCTTCAACGACAACCGCTGGGATTACGATTTCACCCGCCGCTTCGAAAACAAGGAAACCCGTACCGTCGATGCCGGCGGCAGCGCGGTGGCCTTCGACTTCCCGGTGGAGTGGGGCGAGTACCGGGTGGACGTGTTCGATCCGTCCACCGGCCTGACCAGCCGCTATCCCTTCCGCGCCGGCTGGAGCTGGGGCGATGACAACCGTGGCCTCGATGCCCGCCCGGACAAGGTGAAGCTGGGCCTGGACAAGACCGGCTACAAGGCCGGCGATACCCTGGAGGTGACGGTGACCCCGCCGCACGCCGGCAAGGGCGTGCTGATGGTCGAGACCGACCGCATGCTGTACGTGCAGGACATCGACGCCAAGCCCGGTGCCACCTACAAGATCCCGGTCACTGCCGATTGGGAGCGCCACGACGTCTACATCACCGCGCTGGTGTTCCGCGGTGGAAGTGCGCCGAGCAAGATCACCCCGGCCCGAGCGGTGGGTGTGGTGCACGTGCCGATGGACCGCAAGGGCCGCACCGTGGCCGTCGGCCTGGCCGCACCCAAGCAGATGCGACCGGAGCAGGACCTGCCGGTGACGGTCAGCGCACCGCAGCTGGCCGGCAAGACCGCGCACGTCACTGTTTCGGCGGTGGACGTGGGCATTCTCAACATCACCCGCTTCCCGGTGCCCGATGCCGGCGCACACTTCTTTGCCCAACGCCGCCTTGGCATCGATGCCTATGACATCTACAGCCGGGTGATCGAGAGCTTCGACGGCAGCAGTGGCAAGTTGAAGTTCGGCGGCGACATGGCGCTGCAGGCGTTGCCGCAGGCCAAGCGGCCGACCGCGCGCGTGCAGACCGTGGATCTGTTCTCCGGCCCGGTGCAGCTCGATGCCAAGGGCATTGCCCGCATCCGCCTGAAGGTGCCGGATTTCAACGGCACCCTGCGTGTGTCGGCGCTGGTCTACAGCGATGACCAGTACGGCAAGCGCGATGTGGAAACCGTGGTGCGCGCGCCGATCCTGGCCGAGGCCAGCATGCCGCGCGTGCTCGCCCCGGGCGACCGCAGCACCGTCACCCTGGACGTGCAGAACTTCACCGGCAAGCCGGGTCAGTTCAATGTGCGCGTTGACAGCGAAGGCCCGCTGAGCCTGAGCGAGGGCACGCGCAGCGTGCAGCTCAATGCTGATGCCAAGACCACGTTGAGTTTCCCGTTGTCCGCGCGCGAGGGCCACAGCGTGGCCAAGGTGCGCGTGCGTGTGGATGGCAACGGCTTCAAGGCCGACCGCCGCTACGATCTGCCGGTACGCGCGGCGTGGCCGCAGGTGCTGCGTTCGCAGGTGCGCACGCTCGATCCGCTGGCTGCGGTAAGCCTGGATGGCAGCCTGATGGATGGGCTGATGTCCGAATCGGTCAATGCCCGCCTGCTGGTCAGCCCGCTGCCGCCGATTCCGTTCGCCAGCGCGCTGCAGGGCGCGCTGAACTACCCGTACGGCTGTGCCGAACAGACCACCAGCAAGGGCTACGCCGCGCTGATCCTGGACCAGGCCACGTCGTCCATGCTCGGCGCTGACGGCCTGGACGCGAAGACCCGTCGCGAGCGCATGGAAGGTGCGTTCGGTCGCCTGGCATCGATGCAGGTGGCCAACGGCAACTTCTCGATGTGGGGTGACGACGGCTACGTGAACCCGTGGCTGACGCCGTATATCGCCGAGTTCCTGCTCGATGCCAAGGACGGTGGTTTCGCGGTGCCGGACAACGTGCTGCAGAAGGCGCTGAACCGCCTGAGCGAAGACCTGCTGTCCGGTGGTAACCAGTTCTATGGCCAGGAAAAACGCGAGAGCCTGAAGTTCGCCAACCAGGCGTACTCGGGTTACGTGCTGGCCCGCGTCAACCGCGCGCCGCTGGGTACGCTGCGCACGCTGTACGACAACGAACGCAGCAAGGCCGTGGGTGGTCTGTCGCTGGTGCACCTGGGCGTGGCGCTGTCGCTGCAGGGCGATGCCAAGCGTGGCCAGGCCGCTCTTGCGGCCGGCTTCGCCAAGTCCAGCAGCGAACGCCCCTCGTACTTCGGCGACTACGGCAGTACCGTACGCGACGACGCGCTGATGATCGCGCTGACCCACGAGAACAAGCTGGCCAAGCCGGCGTGGGATGCACGGGCGGTGGATCTTGGCCGCGGCCTGGATGCGCGCCGCAACAGTGGCTGGATGTGGCTGAGCACGCAGGAACAGGTGGCCATCGCCCGCCTCGGCAAGGCACTGGCCGCCAACCAGAAGGCACTGGTGGCCGGCGAACTGGTGATCGGTGGCAGCACCGAAGCCATCGGCGAGCGCAAGCTGTTTGGCCGCAACTTCGATGCAGGACAGCTGGCCGCGGGCGTGCGCTTCACCCCGCAGGGACAGCCGCCGATGTTCGCCAGCATCGATGTGGCCGGCATTCCGCGCAGCGCACCGGCGCCGGACAACAGCGTGATCGGCGTGGAGCGCAGTTACTTCGGCACCGATGGCAAGCCGTGGTCGCCGCGTCCGCTGAAGGAGGGTGAAGCGCTGATCGTGCGCGTCACCGTCACCGCCGACAGCGAGATGCCCGATGCGTTGCTGACCGATCTGCTGCCGGCGGGCCTGGAGATCGAGAACCTCAACCTGGGCGATGCCAAGCAGTGGGCCGATGTGGTGGTCGATGGCATCACCATCAGCGACCGCAGCGAAGCGGCCGATACCAAGCACGAAGAGTTCCGCGATGACCGCTACGTGGCGGCGCTGAAGCTCTCGCGTGGCAGCAAGGCCAATGTGTTCTATCTGGTGCGTGCGGTCACCCCGGGCACCTACACCGTGCCGCCGCCGCTGGTGGAGGACATGTACCGGCCGCAGCTGCGTGGCGTCGGCCGCAGCAACCCGACCACGTTGACGGTGGTACAGCCGTGACCGTGCGGACGGGCCGCGACGGCGCGGCCCGTCCCACTGGATGCCGTGGATGAAGGTGGGATCGCTGAAAACGCGGCTGCCGCGCCTGCGGCAGCGGCTGCAACCGCTATGGCCGTGGCTGCGCTGGGGCACCGCGGCCTTGCTGGCGCTGTTGCTGGTGCTGGATGTCGTCTTTCCACCACCGTTGCCGAAGCAGCGCGACACCAGCACGCTGGTGGTTGCCGCTGACGGCAGCCCGTTGCGTGCGTTCGCCGACGCCGAGGGCGTGTGGCGCTATCCGGCGTCGGTCGACAGCGTTTCGCCGCTGTACCTGCAGGCGCTGCTGACCTACGAGGATCGCTGGTTCTGGCAGCACCCGGGCATCAATCCGCTGGCGATCCTGCGTGCCAGCGGGCAGTTGCTGCGCGGTGGCCGCATCGTCTCCGGGGGCTCGACCCTGACCATGCAGGTCGCGCGCATTCTGGATCCGCATACACGCACCCCCTGGGGCAAGCTGAAACAGATGCTGCGTGCACTGCAGCTGGAAGTGCACCTGTCCAAGCGCGAGATCCTCGCGTTGTATCTGGAGCGCGCGCCCTACGGTGGCGCCATCGAGGGCGTGGAAGCGGCCAGCTGGGCCTATCTGGGCAAACCGGCCGCACAGCTCTCGCATGCCGAGGCCGCACTGCTGGCGGTGCTGCCACAGGCCCCCAGTCGGCTGCGCCCGGACCGCCATCCCGAAGCGGCACAGAAGGCACGCGACAAGGTGCTGGCGCGCATGGCCGAGCTCGGCGCGTGGACGCCGGACGAAGTGGAAGATGCGCGCATCGAGAACGTGGTTGCACGCTCGCTGCGTCCGCCGCTGCATGCCGCATTGCTGGCCCAGCGCCTGCACTCCGCGCATCCGGGGCAGGCACGGATCCAGAGCAGCATCGACATCGGCCTGCAGCGCACCTTGGAAGAGCGCGTCGCCAGCTATTTCTCCACGCTGCCCGAGCGCACCTCGGCGGCGCTGCTGGTGGTCGACAACCAGACCCTGCAGGCGCGTGCCTACGTCGGCACATTGTCTTTCGGTGATCGGCAACGGCTGGGCCACGTGGACATGGTGCAGGCCTGGCGTTCCCCGGGCTCCACGCTGAAGCCGTTCCTGTACGCGATGGCACTCGATGATGGCCTGATCCATTCCGAGAGCCTGTTGGTGGATGCGCCGCAGAGTTTCGGCAATTACCGGCCGGGCAACTTCGACATGGCCTTCAACGGACCGATCAGCGCCGCCAGTGCCCTGCGTCTGTCGCTGAACGTGCCGTCGGTCGATCTGCTGCAGCGGGTAGGTGCGGCACGCTTCGCCGCACGCCTGTCGCACGCCGGCATCCAGTTGCGCTTCCCGCCGGGCAGTTCGCCCAATCTGTCGCTGATCCTCGGCGGTACCGGCGCGCGGCTGGAAGACCTGGTCGGTGCGTTCGCTGCGCTCAACCGCAACGGCATTGCCGGCCGCGTGCGCTACACCGATGACGAACCGATGATCGAGCGGCGGCTGGCTTCGCCTGGTGCCAGCTGGATCGTGCGCGAGATGCTGGAATCGAATCCGCGCCCGGGCTATGGCGTTGGCACGTTCGACGTTGGCGGGCGGCCGCGCGTGGCCTGGAAGACCGGTACCAGCTATGGCTACCGCGATGCGTGGGCGATCGGCAGTACCCGCCACTACACCGTGGGCGTGTGGGTGGGGCGGCCCGATGGCACGCCCTTGCCGGGCCAGTACGGTGCGGTCACGGCGTTGCCGCTGATGTTCGAAGTGGTCGACAGCCTGCCGCGTCAGCGCGGCGATGCGGCGGCCGTGCCGATGCCGGCCAGCGTGACCCAGGCGGACATCTGCTGGCCGACCGGTGAACTGGCCGAAGCGTTGCCCACCGCGCTCTGCCAGCGACGGTTGTCGGCCTACCTGCTGGACGGCGCGGCGCCGCCCACGTTCCCGGAGCGCGACGCGCGGCGTTGGCAGCCCGGTCGTCAACGTTATCTGGCCGACGTGCGCACCGGCCTGCGGGTATCGGCTGACTGCAGCGCACCGCATGAAGAAGTCGCGCGTGAGATCGCGCGATGGCCGGCGCTGCTGTCGCCCTGGCTGGCCAAGGCCACGCGCGATGCCTCACAGCTTCCCGTGCTGTCAGCGGACTGCCGCGACGATGGTCGTGAGGCCAGTGTGGCCCTGCATATCGATGGCCTCAACGAGGGCGCGACGTTGGTGCGTGCGCCGAATGCCGAGCACGGTGTACGCCTGCAGCTGCGCGCATTGGGCAGTGAGCAGGCCGTGGATTGGCTGCTGGATGGCCGCTGGATCGCGCAGACGCGCGGTGCGCAGCTGATGCAGCGCGAGTTTGCCGATCCAGGTGCACATACGTTGACCGCGCTGGCCGCTGACGGCGCCTGGACGCAGGTACGGTTCAACGTCCTCAGGTAGATGCCGATCTTGGCCATGGTCCGGCGCTACCGATGCACCATGACCCGGTAGGTGCCAACCTTGGTTGGCACGCACAGAAGCTGCCCACCAAGGTGGGCCACTACCAGAGCGTTCACCGGGCATGACCCGGCGCTACCGATGTATCAGGACCCGTTCGATGTGCATGGCTCGGCACCCCTGATGCACCATGGCCCGGTAGCTGCCAACCTTGGTTGGCACGCGCAGAAGCTGCCCACCAAGGTGGGCGACTACCTGGGCGTTCGGCGGCTTGGCCCGGCACTACTCCCCGATCCACCCCTCCAGCAGGTCGGCGAACTCATCGGCGTGCTCCTCCTCCTGCGCCAGGATCTCCTCCAGAATGCGCTTGGTGGTGGTATCGCTGTCGCCGATGAAGTTGATCATCTCGCGGTAGCTGTCGATGGCGATGCGCTCGGCCACCAGATTCTCGCGGACCATGTCGCGCAGGTCGCTGCCTTCCCTGTATTCGGCATGCGAGCGTGCGGTCAGCGTGTCCGGATTGAGGTCCGGCTCGCCGCCGAGCTGGACGATGCGCTCAGCCAACTTCCCGGCATGTGCCTGCTCCTGCTGCGCGTGTTCCAGGAACTCGGCCTTCACTGCATCGGCGAGCATGCCCTTGGCCATGAAATAGTGCCGGTAGTAGCGCAGCACGCACACATATTCCGTGGCCAGTGCGTCGTTCAGCAGTTTGATCACCACCTTGCGGTCGGCGCTGTAGCTGTCGGTGATCGCACCATCCTTGATGTTCTTCCGCGCCCGCTCGCGCAGGGTCTGGCGATCGCTGATGCCATCGATCCTGGCGGACGGAGAGGTGTTGCTGGCTTTGGCTGGCTTGTTGGACATGGCTGGCCGGTTTCCTGTGCAGTCAGGGTTTCAGGTAGGAACGTGCTCCAGCACATGCTCGGCCGAAGACACGTCGAACTGTCCGGGTTCCTCGATCCAGGCTGCGCGTACCGTGCCGTCCACCACGTACAGGGCAAAGCGGCGCGAACGGATGCCCATGCCCGACGCACTGGCATCGAGCTCCAGGCCAAGCGCGCGGGTCAGTTCGGCGTTGCCGTCGGACAACATCAGCAGACCGTCGGGCACGTGCTGGTCGGTGGCCCAGGCTTTCATCACGAACGGGTCGTTGACTGCCACGCAGTAGACATCGATGCCGCGATGGCGGAACGCCTCGAACTTTTCCACGTACCCGGGCAGGTGGCGGGTCGAGCACGTGGGGGTGAACGCACCGGGCACGGCAAACAGCACCACCTTGCGCCCATCGAACAGGGCGTGGGTATCAAGGGTCTCGATACCTTCGCGGATGCGCTTGAGGGTGACTTCCGGGATGCGGTCGCCGACATGGATGGTCATGGGAACTCCTTGCTGGGTGAGGGTAGGGGCCAGGAGGGGACGGGCGCGTCAAGACATTGGAAAACCCACGTATACACCCCATCTCTGTCGTCCGCAGGGGCTGTCAGCCACAGCATGGGGCAGGGCGATGGCTGGTGCATTGCGCTGGATCAGTCGGCCTCACCGTTGCCGCACGACCGGCGGCGTAGCATCGCCGGCGCGTAGAATGAACCCGGGGCAGCGCCACCGGCGCCGCCGAAGCGAATCGAGGTAGCTGGATGGAATTCAAGGATTATTACGCCACCCTGGGGGTGGAACCGAGCGCGGGCGACGCGGAAATCAAGACCGCCTATCGTCGGCTGGCACGAAAGTACCACCCGGACGTCAGCAAGGAGGCCGGGGCCGAAGACAAATTCAAGGCCATCAACGAAGCCTACGAGGCGCTGCGCGATCCTGAGAAGCGCGCGGCCTATGATCAGCTGCGCGCGCAGGGCTATCGCCCGGGCGAGGAGTTCAACGTGCCGCCGAACTACGGCGGCGGCGGTTTCAATTTCGAGGAAGTATTCGGTGGTGGTGGCGGTGGCCCCAACGGTGGCTTCAGCGACTTCTTCGAGAGCCTGTTCGCGCGCCAGCGCGGCGGCCAGGGCGCAGGCCCCGGTCCGGGCTTCAGCAGCCACGGCCATGCACCCAACCGTGATACCCGGGCCAAGCTGTCGGTACCACTGGAGGCGGCCTACAACGGCGACAGCCTGCGCATCACCGTCAACGGCAAGCAGCTGGATGTGCGCGTGCCCAAGGGCATCCGCCCCGGGCAGGTGATCCGCCTGGCTGGGCAGGGCAATCACGGCGGCAACCTGCTGCTGGAAGTGGAGTACGCCGCGCATCCGCAGTTCGAGGTCGATGGCCGCAACATCCTGTACACGCTGCCGGTCACCCCGTGGCAGGCGGCGTTGGGTACCAGCATCAGCGTGCCGACCCTGGGCGGAGCGGTGGAACTGAAGATCCCGGCCGACTCCGATGCCGGTCGCAAGCTGCGCCTGCGTGGGCGTGGCCTGCCGGGCAGCCCGGAGGGCGATCAGATCGTCGAGCTGGAGATTGTCGCCCCGGCGGCGACCGACGAGGCGCAGAAGAAGGCCTATCGGAATCTGGCCAAGGCGTTTGGCGAAACGATCTGAGATCTGCTTCGGTGGGTGCGGACCTTGGTCCGCACGAATGGCGGCGGAAAATCGGCCCGAGGGTAGTGCCGGCCGCTGGCCGGCAAAGACGTGCCAACCAAGGTTGGCACCTACCAGAGCAAAGACGTGCCAACCAAGGTTGGCATCTACCAGGGCGGTGTGTCAGCCCTGGCCGGCGAACACCCGCTCCAGCACTTCGGACAGTTCGTCTTCCGAGAACGGCTTGGTGATGTAGGCCTTGGCGCCCTGGCGCATGCCCCACATACGGTCGGTGTCCTGGTCCTTGGTGGTCACCAGGATCACCGGAATGTGCCGGGTAGCTTCATCACGGGCCAGGGTGCGGGTGGCCTGGAAGCCATTGAGGTTGGGCATCACCACGTCCATCAGTACCAGGTCGGGCAGCTCGGCCTTGGCGGTCTCCACCCCGGCCGCGCCATCGGTGGCGGTCAGGATCTGGTGCCCGAGCTTCTCGACGATGCGCTGTATCCCCAACAGCTGCGACGGTGAGTCGTCGACGATCAGAATGCGTGCCATGTTGTTCCCCATGTGATGCCGGAAGTGTAGTGCCGGCATCCGGTTGGCGGGAGGGCGACAGCTGCCGTCCGTCGCCTGCCTGCGACGTTCAGTCGATCCGCACCACCGTGCGGCCAAGCGAGCCGCCCGCCAGCATGCGGTCGAACACCGCAGGCAGACCGTCCAGACCGACTTCGGCGGTGCAGATGCGGTCCAGGTGCTGCGGTTTCCACGCGTCACCCAGGCGTGCCCACACTTCTTCGCGCAGCGCGCGCGGGGCATTGGCCGACGAAACGCCGAGCAGCGAGACACCGCGCAGGATGAAGGGCATCACGGTCATGTCCAGCGTCGGGCTGGCGGCCAGTCCCGCACTGACCACGCTGCCGTAAGGCCCGGTCTGTGCCAGCAGACTGGCCAGCATCGGCCCGCCGGCGTTGTCCAGGCCACCGCCGAAACGTGCCGACTGCAGCGGCCCAGTGTCGGCAAGGGCATCACGCGGCAGCACTTCGGCAGCGCCGATGCCGTGCAGGAAGTCGGTCTGCTCCGGTTTGCCGCTGATCGCGTGCACGGCATAGCCGGCGCGGCTGAAGATGTCCACGGCCAGGGCACCGACCCCACCGCTGGCGCCGGTGACCGCCAGTGGCCCAAGCTCGGGCGTCTGCCGGTTGTCCTGCAGGCGCAGCAGTGCGAGCGCGGCGGTGAAGCCGGCCGTGCCCAGCACCATCGCCTCGCGCGGGCTCAGGCCTGCCGGCTGGGCGATGACCGCGCTCGATTCCAGTCGCACGTACTGGCTGTAGCCGCCATCACGGGTTTCGCTGAGGCCGCAGCCGGTGGCCAGCACCGCATCGCCCTCGTGCCAGGCCGGATCGGTGGAGGCGACCACCGTGCCGGCCACGTCGATGCCGCCTACCAGCGGGAAGCGTCGCAGGATCCGGCCTTTGCCGGTGCCGGCCAGGGCATCCTTGTAGTTGACCGAGGACCAGTGCGCACGGATCAGCACCTGGCCGGGGTTGAGGTCGTCCAGGCTCAGCGGCACCAGGCCGCTGCGGTAACCGGCGTCGTCTTTTTCGATGCGGAAGGCGGTGAACGGGGCGGTGGGGACCATCGGCGTTGCCTGACTTCGAGGAAAACGCCACCTTACCCGCTCCAGCCCCTTTCAATCCTGCCGGTCAGCCCCATCTTGTATGATCGGTAGTGGTTCATGGCTGGCGTTGCGGGAAGGGCCCGCGTCGCAGCCCACATCTTGATGGAGCGTGCATGGCCTGGAATACACCCGGCGGCAACAAGGGCGGACAAGGCCCCGAAGACAATCGACGCGGGCCGTTCGGGTCGCGCGGCGGTGGCAATGGTGGCGGCTGGGGCGGATTGCCCGGACCGCTGAAGGACCTGTTCGATGGCGGCATCCTGCGTTGGGTGGCGGCGGCAGCGGTACTGCTGGTGCTGTTCTCCAGCTTCCAGCTGATCGGCGAACAGCAGCGTGGTGTCGTGCTGCGCTTCGGCCAGTTCTCGCGCATCCTGACCCCAGGCCCGAACTTCAAGTTGCCGTGGCCGATCGAATCGGTCACCAAGGTCAACGCCACCGAGATCAAGACCTTCTCGATCCAGGTGCCGGTGCTGACCCGCGACGAGAACATCGTCAACGTCTCGTTGAACGTCCAGTACCGCATCGATGACCCGCAGCAGTATCTGTTCGGCACTGTCGATGCCAACCAGGTGCTGGAACAGTCGGCGCAGAGCGCGGTGCGCGAGGAAGTCGGCCGCGCCGACCTCAACGCCGTACTGAACAACCGTGGCCCGCTGGCCGTGGCTGCTGAAGAGCGCCTGCAGACATTGCTAACGGCCTTCAAGACCGGTCTGACCGTGACCGGCCTGACCCTGCAGGACGCCCGTCCGCCGGAGGAGGTCAAGCCGGCCTTCGACGAGGTCAATGGTGCCCAGCAGGTCAAGGAACGTCTGATCAACGAAGCCCAGGCCTATGCGGCCAAGGTCGTGCCTGAAGCGCGTGGCCAGGCCTCGCGTGCCCGTACTACCGCCGAAGGCTACAAGCAGGCCGTGGTGTCCAAGGCCGAGGGTGATGGTCAGCGCTTCAGTCTGCTGCAGGCCCAGTACAAGGACGCGCCGGAAGTCACCCGCAAGCGCCTGTGGCTGGAAACGGTGCAGCAGGTGCTGAGCGAGAACCGCAAGGTCATTGGCGGCGATGGCCGCCAGCTGATCTACGTGCCGATGACCGGCGACACCCGTGCCAGCACCTCGGCACCTGCGCCGGTACCGAACCCGGACGTGGTGATGCCGTCGCTGCCGGGTACCACGGCGGTTGAAGCTTCCCGTGATCCGGGCCGGCCGGTAGGCCGCCCGACCGGGCGTTCGAGCGGCCGTGAGGAGGGCAGCCGATGAGAAATTCCATTTGGATCGCCGCTGTCGTAGCGGTGCTGCTGGGCCTGCTCGGCTCGGTGTACGTGGTCCGAGAGGACCAGACCGCCATGGTCCTGAACCTGGGCAAGGTGGTGCGTTCGGACATCAAGCCGGGCCTGCACTTCAAGCTGCCGGTGGTGGAAACGGTGCGGGTGTTCGACCGCCGCTTCCAGGTGCTGGACACCGCGCCGGCCCGTTACTTCACGGCCGAGCAGAAGGACGTCAGCGTCGACTTCTTCGCCATCGGTTACATCTCCAACGTGGGTGATTACTTCCGTGCCACCGGCGGCGATCCGCGCATCGCCAACGCCCGCCTGGCACCGATCATCACCGACTCGCTGCGCAACCAGATCAACTCGCGCACCCTGCAGCAGCTGGTCTCCGGCGACCGCAGCGAGCTGATCGCCGAGCAGCTGAAGGGCATCAACGAAGCTGTTGCCGGGCTGGGCATGCAGATGATCGACCTGCGCATCAAGCAGGTGGACCTGCCCACCGACAGCCAGGTGATCAATGACGTGTACGAGCGCATGCGCGCCCAGCGCAAGCAGGAAGCTGCCAAGCTGCGCGCCGAAGGCGAGGAGCAGTCGCTGACCATCCGTGCCCAGGCCGACCGTGACAGCACGGTGCTGATCGCAGAAGCCGAACGCGATGCCCAGCGCATGCGTGGTGAAGGCGATGCCGAGGCTGCGCGTATCTACGGCAAGGCCGGTTCGGCCGACCCGTCGTTCTACGCGTTCTACCGCAGCCTCGAGGCCTATCGCGGCTCGATGACCGACGGCAACGGCGTGATCGTGCTGGACAAGAACGACCCGTTCCTGCAGTACCTCAAGAACGATCGCTGAGACCGCACGGCAGTACTTCACGGGGCCCGGCCATGCGCCGGGCCCCGTGCTTTTCCGGAGTTCCCCCATGAAAGATCTGTTCGCCGCCGTCTGCCTGGTCGCGGTGCTGGAAGGCCTGTTGCTGTTCGCGGCCCCCGTGGCCTGGAAGCGCATGGCCGAACGCCTGCTGGACCTGCCCAGCCCGGCCCTGCGTAGCTTCGGTGGCCTGGTCCTGCTGGCCGGGTTGAGCCTGCTGTGGTGGGTGCGGCATTAGCAGGGGTCAGATCCCTTTCCGCAGGAAAGGGATCTGACCCCATTCCGGACGTCCAGACGGGTGGCTGACCGGCTGGTGAAGCCGCCCGTCGGAAAGGTGGCACCGGACCCCGGAAACCCGGATAATGCACAAAAGCCGGACGGGCCTCCCCGTTCGGCTTTTTCCGTGTCTGGGCCTTCCATCGCCGGCCGCTCCCCGTTTGGAGCCGCCACCCAAGCGCTGGCCAGCCCCGCTGCGGTTTACCCGTCCGCGGCCCCGATGGCCGCAACAAATAGAGGAACCCGTCATGGGTCAGTCTGTCGTAGTGCTTGGTGCCCAGTGGGGCGATGAAGGCAAGGGCAAGATCGTCGATCTGCTCACTGAGGAAATCGGCGCGGTCGTGCGCTTCCAGGGCGGCCACAATGCCGGCCACACCCTGGTCATCAACGGCAAGAAGACCGTCCTGCACCTGATCCCGTCGGGCATCCTGCGTGACGATGCGCTGTGCCTGATCGGCAACGGCGTGGTGATCTCGCCGGCTGCGCTGCAGAAGGAAATCGCCGAGCTGGAAACCTCCGGCGTGGAAGTGCGTTCGCGCCTGAAGATCTCCCCGGCCGCGCCGCTGATCATGCCGTACCACATCGCCCTGGACCAGGCGCGCGAACGCGCTGCCGGCGGCAAGGCGATCGGCACCACCGGCCGTGGCATCGGCCCGGCCTACGAAGACAAGGTAGCGCGTCGCGGCATTCGCATCGCCGACCTGCATTACCCCAAGCAGCTGGAAGAACTCCTGCGCACCGCGCTGGATTACCACAACTTCGTGCTGACCAACTACCTGAAGACCGACGCGGTCGATTTCCAGAAGACCTTCGACGAAGCGCTGGCCTTCGGCGAGTACGTGCAGCCGATGAAGTCCGACGTTGCCGGCATTCTGCATGACCTGCGCAAGCAGGGTAAGCGCGTACTGTTCGAAGGTGCGCAGGGCGCGCTGCTGGACATCGACCACGGTACCTACCCGTACGTCACCAGCTCCAACACCACCGTTGGTGGCGCGCTGGCCGGTGCCGGCGTCGGCGCTGATGCGATCGACTACGTGCTGGGCATCGCCAAGGCCTACGCGACCCGCGTGGGCGGTGGCCCGTTCCCGACCGAGCTGGACGATGAAATCGGCCAGGGCATCCGCGATCGCGGTGCCGAGTATGGTGCCTCGACCGGCCGCCCGCGTCGCTGCGGCTGGATGGACATCGTCGCCCTCAAGCGCGCCGTGGCCATCAACGGCATCAGCGGCCTGTGCATCACCAAGCTGGACGTGCTGGACGGCATGGAGAAGCTGAAGGTCTGCATCGCCTACGAATACAACGGCAAGCGTACCGAGTACGCGCCGCTGGACGCGCAGGGCTGGGAAGAGTGCACCCCGGTGTACCTGGAGTTCCCGGGCTGGACCGAGAACACCCACGGCATCACCAACTGGGACGACCTGCCGCCCGCCGCACGTGCCTACCTGCGTTCGCTGGAAGAGTTGGCCGGTTGCCCGATCAGCATCGTCTCCACCGGCCCGGACCGCGACCACACCATGGTCCTGCAGGATCCGTTCGCCTGAGTGACTGCCTGGTAGCGTGAAGAAAAAGCCCCGCGAAAGCGGGGCTTTTTCGTTAGTGTGTACGCAATGCCAGCAGGGAAGCGGATCGATGCCCGGCGATGTCAGCGTGAAAGGGACCAGGGTGCTGCGGATCACCCTGTGGGTGTTCTGGGGCCTGTGGGCAGCCGCTTGTGTGGTGCTGGCGGTGGGCGCTGTGGCCAACCACCTGGCCTCACGCACCCAGACCCTGCCGCTGGAGCTGAGCCCGGGTGCGAGCGCGGAGATCACGGTCTACCGCTTCATTGACGATCGCCTGCGGTTGCGGCTGCGCTACCCGCCCAACGCTGCCGACCCGGCCCTCGACCCCGACGTGCTGCTGCGCGTCGAAACCCCCAACGAGCATGCGGACTTCCGCGCGAGCGTGCGATCAGGCCCGCCCGCAACGGATGTCGTGCGCAGGGTGGAAACCGTTGAAACGGCGGGTTTCGCCGCCGCGTACTTCGGCTATGGCCGCGGTGACGCATTGCCCCGTGGCCGTTCCTGGCTGCGGGTGACCGTGCTGGAGGTGGAGCCGGCGCTGCTCGGCAGGCCGGCAACCATCGAGCTGCAACCGCCGCTGGATCTTCTGAAACTGACCGACCTGGACTACATCTGGCTGTGGCCGTTCTTCTTCTGGAAACTGGCGGCGCTGTTGCTGCTGATTCCAGGCATCGCACTGGTGATCTTCACCATCGCGCTGCGCAGGCAGAGCCCGCGCGCTGTATAGGCGCCCCGCAGAAACCGTGTGGGTTGCGACTTAATCCCCTCCGTCCCCTTTTTTCAGCAGCGGATAGGGATTGATCGACTCGCCCTTCCACCACTGCTTCTCTGGCCCCAATGTGTGCACTTCGAAATGCAGATGGGGAGCTTCGGGGTTGGCATTGCCGGTGCTGCCGACGTAGCCGATCACGTCGCCGCGCTTGATGGTCTGCTTCTCGGCCAGGCCGTCGGCGTAGCGCTGCAGGTGTGCGTAGTAGTAGCACCAGCGGCCGCTGGGTTCGAACTGGTAGATCGTCAGGCCACCGCGTTTGCTGTCGAACAGTTTCTCGACATGGCCATCGGCCACGGCCAGCACCGGCGTGCCGGCAGCGGCCATGATGTCGATGGCGTCGTGCACACGGCCTTCGCTGCGTGCGTCGGTGAAGGTGTCCTGCAGTTGCGACGGCGCAATGCCCTGTACCGGCAGCAGCAGGCCGGAGGGTGTGTCGCCGGTTGCTGGTGGGGCGGGCGCAGCGATTGCCGTCGCTGCCTGCTCCGCGGGTACGGCAGGTGCGTGGTCCGCCGCAACTACTGCAGAAGGGTGGACAGCCGCGCCATCGGAAGGCTCGCCATCGCGCTGCAGCCACCACCCGGCGGCCACGCCCATCACCAGTCCCGGCACGATCAGTTGCGCAAGTCGCATCGGCTTACTCCTGCATCACCACGACTACCGAGGTATCCACCGCCGCGGCCACGCGCAGCGCATCCCAGTTGGTCATGCGCACGCAGCCGTGCGATTCGGTCTTGCCGACGTGGCCGGGCACCGGCGTGCCGTGCAGGCCGTAATGCGGCTTGGACAGGTCGATCCAGACCCGGCCGACGGGATTGTTCGGGCCGGGCGGAATCGTGGCTTTGCGATCGCCCTTCTTCGCGTCCCAGAACAGTTTCGGGTTGTAGTGGAACGGCGGATCCGGATACACACCAAGGATCTTCCACTCACCGATCGGCAGCGGGTCATGCTCGCTGCCCGACGACACCGGCACCTGTGCGATCAACTTGCCCTGTGCGTCCAGCAGCTGCAGGGTGGAGTCGGATTTGTCGACCACCAGCTTGGTGGCCTTGGGAAAAGCGGCAGGCGCAATGTTGGGTACCTGGATGCGGCTGCCGGCCTTGCTCAGATCCACGCCGGGATTGAGTGCCTTCAACAGCTCCGGAGCGGCATGGAAACGCTCGCCCAGTGATTCTTCGATACTACTGAAGCCCAGGGATTTCAGTTTGGCCTGTTCGGCGGGCTTTTGGGGAACCGCAACAAACGGACCGGCCACATCCTCGGCGGTCAGCGTGTAGCTGGCCAGCGGACCAACCGAATCGGCCTGCAGGGCCTTCCAGGTGGCGTCGTCCAGTTCACCGCTGACGGTCAGCCCATGCGCGGCCTGGAAGCCGGACACTGCCCGCCGCTGGTTGCTGCCCACTTCGCCATCGATCTCGCCCGGCGAGAAGTTCGCGCGGTCCAACAGCACCTGTGCGTGCAGGGGCGAGCGCGTTGCGGTGTCAGGTCCGGCCTCTTCGGCGATGGGCGCTGGCAGGCCGGCAGGTGGAGACGTCTGCGCGAAGGCGGGCGACATCAGCAGCGACAGGGCAAGCAGGGCGAGGCGGCATACGGGCATGGGCATTTCCAGACAGATAACGCCTTCACCCTGCCTGCAAACGCTGCGTAGCCGCCGTGAAAAGGAACTGATGCCGGCATGAGCAGCGGGGGCGCATCGCCACGCCAAAGACCCACCGCAGAAGCGGAGGACGGCGCCTCACCAAGGTGAACGGCTTCCGACGCAGGCGCACGGGGGACGATCAAGATTCCCGGCGGGCAGGCCGATATGGGCGCATCCCCCCTGTTTTGGATTCACCCCATGAACTACTTGAGGAACGTCAGGGTTGCCTGGCGTCTTGGGCTTGGCTTTGGCCTGTTGTTGCTGCTGGTTGCCGCCGTGGTGGCCACCGGTGCTACCGCCACCACCGTGCAGAAGCGCGCGATGGAGCAGGTGGTCGAGGTTGGCGTAGCCAAGGTACGGCTGCTGTCGGAGATGCTCGATGCCAACAACCAGATGATGGTCGTGCGCCGCGAGATGCTGATCCGCCAGGGCGAAGAGCGCGCCAACGACGAGCAGCGCATTGCCGATCTGGTCAAGCGCTACGAGGCCAGCTGGACTGCCTACCAGGCCCTGCCCGGCGATGCCGAGGGCAAGGTGATCGGCGAGACCATCGCCGCCAAGCGTGCGCTCGCCCGTCCGCTCAACAAGCAGACCAGCGAACTGATGGAGCAGGGCGATTTCCCCGCTGCCGTGGCGCTGACCCTGGGCCCGGTGCAGGAAGCGGCCAATGGCTGGAACAAAGCGCTGGCCGATGGCGTGGCCTATGAAGAAAAGGAAAGCCGCGAGGCTGCTGCCGAGGCGATCCGCCTGGGCGAGCGCAGCCTGCTGCAGCTGCTGACGCTGGGCGGCGTGGCCCTGCTGGTCGGCATCGCCGCGTCGGTGTTGATCGGTCGCAGCATGACTGGCCCGCTGGCGCGTGCGGTGCAGCTGGCCGAGCGCCTGTCCAAGGGCGAACTGGACCAGGAATTCCGCCTGGGCGGTCGTGACGAGCTGACCCAGCTTGGCGAGGCCATGGCCAGTGTGCGCCAGAGCGTGCAGGCGGCGATCGGCGCGCAGCTGCAGATGGCCGAACAGCATGAAGCCGGTGCGATCCGTTACCGGATGGATGCCAGTGCGTTCCCCGGCGACTTCGGCCGCATGGTGCAGGCCACCAACCACCTGGTCGAATCGCACGTGCAGGTGCAGCTGCTGATGGCCGAGGTGATGCAGCGCTATGCCATCGGCGATCTCAGCCGCGATCTGCCCGAGTATCCGGGCGAGAAGGGCACGCTGACCCGCACCCTGGCGGCGGTGAAGCAGAGCCTGATGGCGATCAACGCGCAGATCGATGAACTGGCCCGTGCCGCGCGCGCTGGCGATTTCAGCGTGCGTGGCGATGCTGCGGCATTCCAGTACCAGTTCCAGGCAATGGTGAACCACCTCAACGGCATGATGGCCAGCTCGCAGGCCAGCATCGCCGATGTCTCCGACGTGCTGCGCGCCATCTCGCATGGCAACCTCACCGCGCGCATGGAAGGCGAGTACGAAGGCGTGTTCGCGCGCATGCGTGACGATGCCAATGCCACCACCACGCAGCTGACCGGCATCGTGCGCGGCATCCAGGTAGCGGCTGACAGCATCAACAACGCGGCACAGGAACTGGCGGCCGGCAACAACGATCTGTCGCGCCGTACCGAACAACAGGCCGCGAATCTGGAAGAGGCTGCCGCCTCGATGGAGGAGCTGACTTCGACCGTGCGCCAGAACGCTGAGCTGGCCCGCCAGGCAGACAGCGAAGCGCATGCGGCCGGCGTTGCCGTACGCGAGACCGAGCAGGCCATGGCGCAGATGGCCACGGTGATGGGCGAGATCGATCAGTCTTCCGCGCGCATTTCGGAGATCTCCACGGTGATCGATGGCATCGCCTTCCAGACCAACATCCTGGCGTTGAATGCCGCAGTGGAAGCGGCGCGTGCCGGCGAACAGGGCCGCGGCTTCGCGGTGGTGGCCAGCGAAGTGCGTACGCTGGCCCAGCGTGCCGGTGTCGCTGCCAAGGAGATCAAGGAACTGATCGAGGACGCCGCTGCCAAGGTGCAGAGCGGCCTGGCCGTGACCGTGCAGTCCGAAGCCGCCATTGCGCGCGTGGCGCAGGCCAGTTCGCGTACCACCCTGCTGATGAGCGATATCGCCGCCGCCAGCAAGGAACAGGCGGCTGGCATCGAGCAGGTCAACCAAGTGGTGGTGCAGATGGACCAGGTGACCCAGCAGAACGCGGCGTTGGTGGAAGAGGCCACCGCTGCCAGCCGTGCGCTGGAAGAGCAGGCACATGCGCTGACCACGTCGGTGTCGGTGTTCCAGCTGGAACAGGGGGTGCGCATGCCCACCGTGTCTGCACGCGCGGCGTAAGCAGTCCGTAGTTGGAAGTTGGATGACGCCCTGCATGCGATGGCCCGCATGCAGGGCGCCGATGGGTCCAAAGGATGGGCACAGCTAGCGCCCGCGCGCGGAACGTTCGATCAACCAACCGGCCGCGTACAGCAGCAGCGTTGGAGGAACCAGCACCGCATACGCGGTCGACCAGTCCAGCTCATCACCCGTCGCGTCTTCATCTGTTGGCCATGCTTCAACGGACGTCGAAGCGCGCCTGCAGGGGCAGGCTCACATTCCGCAGCAGATCCCTGACCGCCATCTGCGCGGTCCACGTGCCCTTCGGATCACCTGCCTCGGCGACGAAGCTCAGGTGCAGGTTGGTCATGTACAGCAGGGTCGGCGGGCCGGGCAGGGCAGCGGTGAAGCAGAGAACATCGCGTTCGTCGACACTGGCACTGCCGTCCGGACGCAGCATGCGCACGTCGCAGTGGACCTTGGCTGCGCCATCCTCGCCCAGTTGCGGGTTGGACAGGAACGTCAGCACGAACAATTCTCCGCCCAGTTGCACGTCGCTGGCCTCGGTGAAGTTCGGCGTAGTGTCCGCTGGGGCTTCCCACTTGGCCTGCCAGTCGGCGTCGGAGGTGACCAGCAGCGATGCCGCAAAGACCTCCCTGGATTTGATGGCATCGGTCTGCGGCACCGGCTTGCCGTCGCCATTTATCCAGCCATCGCTGGCAAAGGTGCTGAGTGGCAGCATCAGGGCCATCATGGCCAGTGCGTAGGTCCATCGCATCAAGGACTCCCCTTGGTAGCCCCGTCCTGCGGCGAAGGCGGCAGTATCGCGCAACCTTGATCGACGCAGCAGGAGAAGAGCGGAGCAGGTGCTTCCGCGGCCTGCCGATCCGGGCGATGCTTGCAAGCAAAGGAGGTGCCATGGAAACCGGAAACGAGGAGAAGGCGTGCGGCGATGCGTCGGCCGCGCCGCTGCACGTACTGATGCTGCCAGGCCTGGATGGCACCGGCAGGATGTCGACCCCGTTGCTGTCCGCACTGCAGGCTCATGGGCTGACGACGCAGGCGATCGCACTGCCTGCGCATGGCGGGCAGGATTACGCCACGCTTGCCAGATGGCTGTGGCCGCAGCTGCCCCACCACCCCTTCATCCTGCTTGCCGAGTCCTTCTCGGGGCCGTTGGCGGTCGAGCTGGCCGCGCGACAGCCCGCAGCGCTGCGCGGACTGGTGCTGGCCGCGACCTTTGCGCGCCGGCCCGTGCCATTGCCGGCAGCCGGCGCGGCACTGCTGTCACCGGCCTGGCCGGTGCCTCCCGTGGCGTTGCTGGCGCGCCTGCTGCTGGGGCGGTGGCGCACCGGCGAGCACATGTCGATGCTGCGCGATGCGTTGGCTCAGATTCCAGCGACCACGTTGCGGCAGCGCGCCGCAGCGACCCTGCGGGTGGACGTACGCGCATTGCTGCCGCAGATCGGGGTGCCGACGCTGTGCCTGCAGGCGGGTCATGACCGGCTGCTGTGGCCGCCGAGCGTAGCTGAGCTGCAGACCCTGCTGCCGGACGCGTGGCACGTGGCCTTGGAAGGGCCGCATCTACTGCTGCAGGCCTGTGCCGAACCGGCCGCGGCGGTGGTGGCCGGTTGGGTGAGGGCGCTGCCCGCTACCGGCTAACCGCCGGCGCGGGTGCGTGCGGCCTTCTTCGCCGCGGTCTTGCGTACCGCCTTTTTTGCTGCACGCGTCTTCGCGGCCTTCTTCGCTGCGGTGCTGCGTGAGGCGGTCTTCTTCGTTGCTTTGCTGGCGGCCGCCTTCTTTGCCGGGGCTTTCTTCACCGCCTTCTTTGCAGCAGTCTTCCTGGTGGCCGCCTTCTTTGCAGGCGTCTTTTTCGCAGCGGTCTTCTTGGCCACCTTCTTCGCAGGCGCCTTGCTTGCGGAAGCCTTCTTCGCCGTTGTCTTTCTGGCCGCCTTCTTCGTTGCCTTGCGGGCGCTGCCGCTGCGCTTGCCACCACCATCCTGCTTGTTCACGGTGGCCCAGGCGATGCGCTCGGCGGTGCCCTCGCTGGCACCACGTTCGCGCTCGCTCTGCTCGATATGCTCGGCCTGGCGCTTCTGCTTGTCGGTATAGGCGGATTTGTCACCACGGGGCATGGGAATTCTCCTGTCGTATGGTCAGGCCAGCAGGCGCAGCTTCGGCTCGCGCGCCCACTGGCGGGTGGCGGCAGCGGTGAGGAAGGCATTGCTGTCTTCGGCCTCCACGGTGCCGGCATCGTTGCCGACGCGCGCTGCCTTCAGCAGGGCCTGTGCGCCTTCGTCACTGGCAATCGCTTTGAGGTGCGCCCAGGCGTCGCTGACGAAGCCGACGGCCGCCGCTTCCTTGGCCAACGCCTTGCCGGCATCGGCACTCAGCACCACCGCGATCGCATCGAAGATCACCGATGGGGTACCGGCCAGCTGTCCGTCGGCGGCCTGCACCTTGCCGTCGCTGAGGGTGGCGCCGCCCACTTTGGGTGCCACCAGCTTGACGCTGGCGCCGGCCTTTTCGGTGGCCTTGCGCAGGTTGGCGATCACTCGCGCATCGGAACCTTCGTCGAACAGGATGCCGATGCAGCGCCCCTGCAGCACTGGCTTGTTGCGGCCGATCACGCGTACTTCGGGTGCGGCGGGCAGGTCCTGTGCGGGGGTTGCCGTCGGTGCCGGGTCGGGCAGGGTGCGCAGGGCCAGGCCATCGGCCACGCGCTTGGCCAGTCCCTCGTCGATATTGCGCAGATGGCTGACGGTGCGCACGCGCACCTTCTCCGTTTCCACCTTCGACAGCTCGAACACCAGCGCCGAGGCCAGGTGCGCCTGCTCCGGTTTCTCCAGGCTGCGGAAGAACATCCGCGCCTGGCTGTAGTGGTCGGCAAAGCTCTCCGCGCGGGTGCGGCCTTTGCGCCCGTCATCGGCGCTGGCGTGGCTGCGGAAACCGGCGGGGGTCTCGCGCGGGCTGTCTTCCTGCAGCGAACTGGGGTCGTAGGCCACGCGCCCCTTCGGCACCTGCATCTGCATGTGGCCATCGCGCTGGTGGTTGGCGAACGGGCACTTCGGTGCGTTGATCGGGATCTGGTGGAAGTTCGGTCCACCGAGGCGGATCAGCTGGGTATCCAGATAGGAGAACAGCCGTCCCTGCAGCAGCGGATCGTTGCTGAAGTCGATGCCGGGCGGCACGTTGGCCGGGCAGAACGCAACCTGCTCGGTCTCGGCGAAGAAGTTGTCCGGCCAGCGGTCCAGCACCATGCGTCCGATCACCTGCAGCGGCACCAGCGACTCGGGGATGATCTTGGTCGGGTCCAGGTGGTCGAACGGGAAACCGTCGGCCTGTTCCTCGCTGAACAACTGCACGGCCAGCTCCCACTCGGGGAAGTCACCGCGCTGGATCGCCTCGAACAGGTCGCGCCTGTGGAAATCATTGTCGGCTGCCTGCAGTTTCAGCGCCTCGTCCCAGATGGTGGACTGCAGCCCCAGCTTCGGGCGCCAGTGGAACTTGACGAAGGTGGAGTTCCCTTCTTCATCCAGCAGGCGGAAGCTGTGGATGCCGAAACCTTCGATGGTGCGCAGCGAGCGTGGGATCGTGCGGTCGCTCATCGCCCACATGATCATATGCATCGATTCGGGCATCAACGAGACGAAATCCCAGAACGTGTCGTGCGCGCTGGCGGCCTGCGGGAACGCGCGGTCCGGTTCCATCTTCACCGCATGGATCAGGTCGGGGAAATTGATCGCGTCCTGGATGAAGAACACCGGAATGTTGTTGCCGACCAGGTCCCAGTTGCCCTCCCTGGTGTAGAACTTCACCGCGAAGCCGCGCACGTCGCGCGGGGTGTCGACCGAGCCAGCGCCGCCGGCGACGGTGGAGAAGCGGGTGAACACCGGCGTCTTCACCCCGACCTCGGTGAGGATCTTCGCCCGGGTCACCTTGCCCAGCGAGCGGGTCAGTTCGAAGTAGCCATGGGCGGCCGAACCGCGCGCGTGGACGATGCGCTCGGGAATGCGCTCGTGGTCGAAGTGGGTGATCTTCTCGCGCAGCAGGAAGTCTTCCAGCAGGGTCGGGCCACGCGGCCCCTGGCGCAGGGAATTCTGGTTGTCGGCGACCGGGATGCCCTGGTTGCTGGTCAGTACCGGATGGGCGCCTCCTGCGAGCTGATGCAGTTCATCGCCCTGGCCGCGGCTGTCACGGTCGGCGGAGGGAGTGGCGGGAGCGCGCTTGCCGGTCGGCTTGCTGGCGGCCATGGAGGATCTCCTGGAGCGGGTAGGGGCAGACCCCAGACACTGGCGCTGGCGGCGTTAATGCACGGTCCCGTAGGAGTGAACGCGCAGACAAATCGGCGGCTCGGGTATGCTTGCCGCATGCGAGTCGAACCCGCCGACATCGAAGCCCTGTTCGACGCCATTCCGGACGTGCTGTTCTTCATGAAGGACCGCCAGGGCCGCTACACCTACGTCAACCAGACCATGCTGCGACGGCTGGGCCTGCGTGCGCGCAAGGACGTGATCGGCCGCACCGCGGCCGAGATCTACCCCACCGGCCTGAGTGCGGACTATGTCGACCAGGACGCACGCGTGCTGTCCGGCGAGGTGATCGAGAACCTGATGGAACTGCACCTGTTCGCCAACCGCGAACCGGGCTGGTGCTTGACCTGCAAACGCCCGTTGGTGGTGGACGGGCAGGTCGAGGGCCTGATCGGCATCTCCCGCGACCTCGGCCAGAAGGACAGCCTGGGCACCCAGTATGAGCAGCTTCGTCTGGCCTTGGCCCACCTCAATACGCACTACGCCGAGAACGTGCGCATGCAGACCCTGCTGGACATCACCGGATTCTCGTTGTCCAAGCTGGAGCGCAGCTTCCGCAAGGTGTTCCAGATGACCCCGCAGCAGGTGCTGACCCGGTTGCGGATCCAGATGGCCATGCACCTGCTGCATGGCAACGAGAGCATCGCCTGCATCGGCCAGGCCTGCGGTTTCAGCGACCAGAGCGCGTTCACCCGCAAGTTCAAGGCTGAAACCGGTTTCTCACCACGCGCCTATCGCGCCCGTATTGGTGGGAATGTCAGCGGTAATCTCGGCGAGCCGGTACCGGCCTGAGTTCCCTGCTGCGCTGTGCCTATCCCCGCGGCGGCTGGACACGGTAAGGTGTCGCCCTTGTCGCCGCCGCCAGCCCTGCCGATGCCCGCCACCCCCGATCAGACCGCTTCGCCCTCCCGCCTCGGCCATTCGCTCAAGCCACGCCAGCTGATCATGATGGGGCTGGGCAGCGCCATCGGCGCCGGCCTGTTCCTCGGCTCCGGCGTAGGCGTGCAGGCGGCCGGCCCGGCGGTGCTGGTGTCCTACCTGGTGGCCGGTGCGCTGGTGATCATCGTCATGAACGCGCTGGGCGAAATGGCCGCCGCCAAGCCGACCAGCGGTGCGTTCTCGGTGTATGCGGCCGATGCCATGGGCGCCACCGCGGGCGCCACCGTGGGTTGGCTGTGGTGGGTGCAGCTGGTCATCGTCATCGCCGCCGAGGCGGTGGGTGCGGCCGGGTTGCTGGCCACGGTCTGGCCGGTGGTGCCGGTACCGATGGCGGCACTGGCATTCATGCTGTTCTTCACCGCGATCAACCTGCTCGGGGTAAAGAACTTCGGTGAGTTCGAATTCTGGTTCGCCATCCTCAAGGTGGCGGCGATCCTGGCATTCATCGCTGTTGGCGTGGCGCTGCTGATGGGCTGGCTGCCGCAGGTGGCCTCGCCCGGCCTGAGCAACTTCACCGAGCACGGTGGCTTCGCACCGAAGGGGCTGGCCGGTATCGGCGCGGCGCTGCTGGTGGTGGTGTTCGCCTTCGGCGGCACCGAGATCGTGGCCGTCGCTGCGGCGGAAACCGAGGACCCCGAGCGCAGCATCGCCCGTGCCATCCGCACCGTGGCCTGGCGCATCCTGGTGTTCTACATCGGTTCGCTGAGCGTGATCATCGCCGTGGTGCCGTGGACCAGCGAAGCGCTGAAATCGCCGTTCGCCGCGGTTCTCGATGTCGCCAATATTCCGGGTGCGGCCACGGCCATCACCCTGATCGCAGTGATTGCCCTGCTGTCGGCGCTCAATGCCAATCTCTACGGCGCCTCGCGCATGATGTATTCGCTGGCGCAACGCCGCGAAGCACCGGCCGTGCTGGGCTGGACCGACCCGCGCCAGGTGCCGGTGATCGCGGTGCTGGCCAGCGTCCTGTTCGGCTTCGCTGCCACCATCATGGAACTGCTGTTCCCGGACAAGGTGTTGCCGGTGCTGCTGAACATCGTCGGTTCCACCTGCCTGCTGGTGTGGACGTTGTCGCTGGTTTCGCAGCTGGTGCTGCGCCGTCGCGCCGACCGCCTGGGCACGCGCCTGCCGTTCCGCATGGCCGGCTTCCCGTGGCTGACCGTCTGCGCGCTGGCGATCCTGGCGCTGATCTTCGGCCTGCTGCTGAGTGAAGCGCATACGCGCCTGCAGTTCCTGTCGATGGTGGCGCTGACGGCGACCATCGCGGCCAGCAGCGCCATTGCACGGCGCATGCGCGAGGCGTGATGGGGCCGCCGGGCATGGCCCGGCGCTACCGATACGCCGCGCCCACATTCCGCGTGCCATCCTGATCGGGTGGGCCATCACCGGCCCGACGAACGGGAGCACCGCATGCTGCGCAGCCGTCCCTTCCTGATGTTCACCGGCCAGGCCGAAGCCGCGCTGGCCCTGTACGCCGAAGCCTTCGCTGAATTCCGCCTGCTGGCCCTGCAGCGCCATCCGGACGGGGCGGGCGCGGGCGTGCCCGGACAGGTCCGCCAGGCCATTTTCCTGCTCGGCGGCACCCACTACCTGTGCTTCGACAGCCTGGATGTGCATGACTTCACGTTCACGCCCTCAATGTCGCTGTTCGTGGAATGTGCGGGCGCCGAATCGTTCGAGCGTGCCGCGCGCGTGCTGGGCGACGGCGGGCATTGGCTGATGCCGGTGGGCGACTACGAGTTCAGCAGCCGCTATGGCTGGGTGCAGGACCGCTTCGGCGTGTCGTGGCAGTTGAGCCTGGGGCAGATGCCCGACCCATGATGGCAAATCATCCACGCATGGCGTGGATCCACTGCAAAGGAAAACGGCCCGCTTGCGCGGGCCGTTCTCAATTCCGCTACCGCGAAGGCTTACGCCTCTACTTCATCGTCCTTGTAGGCATCGACCGGGATGCAGGCACACATCACGTTCTTGTCGCCGTACACGTTGTCGACGCGTGCCACCGGCGGCCAGTACTTCTGCAGCTTCAGGCTCGGCAGCGGGAACGCGGCCAGCTCGCGCGGGTAGGCGTGGGTCCATTCGCTGGCGGTCACTGCGGTCGCCGTGTGCGGCGCGTTCTTCAGCGGGTTGTCCTCGCGGTCCAGGCGGCCGTCTTCGATCGCGGTGATCTCTTCGCGGATCTGGATCATCGCGTCGATGAAGCGGTCCAGCTCGTGCAGCGATTCGCTCTCGGTCGGCTCGACCATCAGCGTGCCGGCCACCGGGAAGCTCAGGGTCGGGGCATGGAAGCCGAAGTCGATCAGGCGCTTGGCCACGTCTTCAGCACCGATGCCGCTGGTCTTCTCCAGCGGACGCACGTCCAGGATGCACTCATGCGCGACCAGGCCGTTGCGACCGGTGTACAGGGTCTTGAAGTGCGGGGCCAGGCGCTTGGCGATGTAGTTGGCGTTGAGCTGGGCGACCTGGGTGGCCTTGCGCAGGCCTTCGGTGCCCATCATCGCGATGTACATCCAGCTGATCGGCAGGATCGAGGCGCTGCCGAAGCTGGCGGCGCTGACCATGCCTACCGGACCGTTGTCACCCAGCTTGCCCGGCAGGAACGGGGCAAGGTGCGACTTGACCGCACACGGGCCAACGCCCGGGCCGCCGCCGCCGTGCGGGATGCAGAAGGTCTTGTGCAGGTTCAGGTGCGAAACGTCCGAACCCCACTTGCCCGGCTTGGCCACGCCGACCAGGGCGTTCATGTTGGCACCGTCGGTGTACACCTGGCCGCCGTGCTTGTGGATGATCTCGCAGATCTCCACCACCTCTTCCTCGAACACGCCGTGCGTGGACGGGTAGGTCATCATGATTGCGGCCAGGCGGTCGCTGTACTTCTCGGCGTTGAGGCGGATGTCCTCGACGTCGACGTTGCCGTTGGCATCGGTCTTGGTGACCACGACCTTCATACCGCACATCTGTGCCGAGGCCGGGTTGGTGCCGTGCGCCGAATCCGGGATCAGGCAGATATCTCGGTGATCTTCGCCACGCGAGCGGTGGTAGGCGCGGATCGCCAGCAGGCCGGCGTACTCGCCCTGCGCACCGGAGTTCGGCTGCAGGCTGACGGCGTCGTAGCCGGTGCACTCGACCAGCATCGCTTCCAGCGAATCGATCAGTTCCTTGTAGCCCAGCGCCTGCTCGGCCGGCACCAGCGGGTGGATCTGCGAGAACTCCGGCCAGGTCACCGGAATCATTTCGGCGGTGGCGTTGAGCTTCATGGTGCACGAGCCCAGCGGGATCATCGTGCGGTCCATCGCCAGGTCCTTGTCGGCCAGCGAACGCAGGTAGCGCAGCAGTTCGTGCTCGCTGTGGTGGGTGTTGAACACCGGGTGGGTCAGGAACGCGGACTGGCGCAGCAGGCCGGCCGGCAGTGCGTCGGCGGTGCTGGCATCCAGCGCGTCCACGTCAACGTTGGCACCGAACAGCGCGCCCACGGCGACGATGTCGGCGCGGGTGGTGGTCTCGTCCAGGCTGATGCCCACCGAGCTGCTGTCGATCGCACGCAGGTTGTAGCCGGCAGCACGGGCCTTGGCATGGATCGCGTCGGCGTCGATACCGGTGACGTGCAGGGTGTCGAAGAAGTCGGCACCGACCTGCACACCGGCGGTGCGCAGCGCGCTGGCCAGGATCGCGGCCAGGCGGTGGGTGCGGCGGGCGATGCGGGTCAGGCCTTCCGGACCGTGGTAGACGGCGTACATCGAGGCCATCACCGCCAGCAACACCTGTGCGGTGCAGATGTTGGAGGTGGCCTTCTCGCGGCGGATGTGCTGTTCGCGGGTCTGCAGGGTCAGGCGGTAGGCCGGGTTGCCCTGTGCGTCGATCGAGACGCCGATCAGGCGGCCCGGCATCGAACGCTTGTAGGCGTCACGGCAGGCCATGAACGCAGCATGCGGGCCACCGAAGCCGAACGGCACGCCGAAACGCTGACTGTTGCCGACCACGATGTCCGCACCCCATTCGCCCGGGGCGGTCAGCAGGGTCAGTGCCAGCAGGTCGGTGGCCACGGCCACCAGGCCGCCGCGTGCGTGCACGGCATCGACCAGCGCCTTGTAGTCGCCGACCTGGCCGAAGGTGTCCGGGTACTGCAGCAGCAGGCCGAAGGCTTCCGCTTCCAGCGCTTCGGCCGGGGTGCCCACGCGCAGCACGATGCCCATGGGCTCGGCGCGGGTGCGCAGCAGTTCCAGCGTCTGCGGGTGCACGGCGTCGTGCACGAAGAAGGTGTCCGACTTCGACTTGGCCGAACGCTTGGCCAGGGTCATCGCTTCAGCGGCGGCAGTGGCTTCGTCCAGCAGCGAGGCGTTGGCGATTTCCATGCCGGTCAGGTCGGCGCACAGGGTCTGGAAGTTGATCAGCGCTTCCATGCGGCCCTGCGAGATCTCCGCCTGGTACGGCGTGTAGGCGGTGTACCAGGCCGGGTTTTCCAGGATGTTGCGCAGGATCACGTTCGGCGTGTGGGTACCGTAGTAGCCCTGGCCGATGAAGCTGCGCAGCACGGTGTTCTTGTCGGCGATCGCGCGGATCTTCGCCAGCGCCTGCACTTCGGTGATCGACTCCGGCAGCGCCAGCGGTGCCGGCGACTTGATCTTGGCCGGCACGATGGCATCGGTCATTGCATCCAGCGACGCGTGGCCGATGACGCCGAGCATCTGCGCGATCTCGGCATCGTTGGGGCCGATGTGGCGCTCGACGAACGCGGAATGGTGCTCGAGCTCACGCAGGGAAGGGGTGTTCTGGGACATGGCGAAGGATCCGTCAGGAAAGGGCACACGCACGGGCACAAGCCGCCGGTCGGCGGTCTGCGGGCGCCCCTCTGTCCTTTTGCCTGAGAGTTTAAAAGCGCGGAAAACCGCGGCTTCGTGCCCCTTCGGCGCCGGATCGAACCGGTCTCTCCAGAGTTCTGTTACGGGTGGTATCGGGCCTGAGCGATTACGGGCGTTGCGCCTTCGGCAGCGGTGACCTGCTTCTCCCACCGTGTTGCCCGCCGATTATAGCCTCTTGCCGACGCCCGACGGTGGTCCGGATCGGCCTCACGGGCCTGAATGGCCGATGGCCCGGGCGTGCGTTCTGTGCACCCGTGCATGGCATCGCACGCATTCCCCACCTATCATGGACGAATTCTCGTATTCATCTGGCGCTGTCCCTGCTGCAGGGGATCGGCGCCCGCCGTGCGTGTCATGCATGGCCCTGCCGGACGCTTGCCCGATGACCGCCGCTGTTGCTCCTTCCACCCGCCGCATGGCCCTCTTGCTCGCTGGCCTGGCCATGTTCGGTCCGTTCTCGATCGACACCATCTTTCCTGCGTTTCCGCAGCTGGCCCAGCGCCTGGCGGTGGACGAAGTGGCGGTGCAGCAGACCATCAGCGTCTACCTGCTGTTCTACGGCCTGATGAGCCTGGCCCACGGCCCGCTGTCCGATGCGTGGGGGCGCAAGCAGGTGATCCTCGGCGGCCTGGTGATTTTCGTCGGCGCCTCGGTGGGCTGTGCGCTGTCCACCGACCTGACCACGCTGCTGATGTTCCGTGCACTGCAGGGGCTGTCCGCCGGCGTGGGCATGATTGTCGGCCGCGCGGTGATCCGCGATCTGTACCACGGCCACGACGCGCAGCGGCTGATGAGTCAGGTGTCGATGCTGTTCGGCATCGCCCCGGCCATTGCGCCGATCATCGGCGGCTGGATCCTGCTCAGCGGTGCCGGCTGGCCGCTGATCTTCTGGTTCCTGGTGGTGTTCGCGCTGGTGCTGCTGGCGGCCACCGCGCGCTTCCTGCCGGAAACCCATCCGGTGGAGGCCCGCATCGCCCTGTCGCCACGCACGTTGATGCGCGATTACGTGCGCATCGGCTTCAACCCGCGTTTCCTGCGCCTGGCACTGGCTGGCAGCATCGGGTTTGGCGGCATCTTCCTGTACATCTCCTCGGCGCCGGCCATCGTGATGCAGCACCTGCATCTGGGTGAAGGCGGCTTTGCATGGCTGTTCATTCCCACCATCGGCGGCATGACCACCGGTTCGTTCCTGTCCGGGCGCATGGCCGGGCACAGCACACCGGCCCGGCAGGTCTCCCTCGGCTTCACCCTGTGTGCGGTCTCAGCCGCGTTGAACATAGGCTACGTCAGTCTGGCGCCGCAGTTCGCGCTGCCGTGGGCGGTGATGCCGATCTTCCTGGGCGGCATGGGCATGGCGCTGATCTTCCCGATCCTGGCGCTGGCGGTGCTGGACATGTATCCGTTGCAGCGCGGTCTGGCGTCGTCGCTGCAGGCCTTCGTGCAGCTGATGATCAGCACCGTGGTGGCCGGCGTGGTATCGCCACTGCTGCACGACAGCCCGCTGCATCTGGCACTGGGACAGGCGGCCTTCTTCGCGGCCGGCTTCGTGTTCTGGTACTGGGAGCACCAGCGCGAGCGCGCATCAGAGGCAGCCGGCACGGCGCATTGAGCGTCGCGCAGGGGTAGGGTGCGCCATCACGCGCGGGCCCGTTGCGGCGCCGGGAGCAAGGATTAGGCTGGGGTTTCCAGCGAGCCGGTTCGTGGATGCACGACAGCCAGCCATCCCGATGTCGTCGTATGAGGTACCCGCATGGCTGCGCAGCAGACCTACCGCCTGTTCGAGGTGGCGCTGAAGGAGCGCCGCGTTCTTTCTCCTTCCCTGGACCGCATGGTGTTCACCGGCGCCGACGTAGCGCGCATGAAGACCGAAGGCCCGGACCAACGCATCAAGGTGTTCTTCCCCTTGCCCGGCCAGGACGCGCCAGACGTACCCAGCGGCGAAGACTGGTATGCCCGTTACCGGGCACTGCCCGATGACGCGCGGCCGCCGATGCGCACCTTTACCCTCCGCCAGCTGCGCGCCCAGGAGTGCGAGGTCGACGTCGACTTCGTGCTGCATGGGCAGACCGGGCCGGCCTCGCGCTGGGCCATGCACGCACGGCCGGGCGACCGCGTGGTGCTGCTGGCCCCCGATGCCGACTGTGCGGACAGCAGCGATGGCTGGGAGTGGAAGCCGCCAGCTGGGGTTGGCCAGGTGTTGCTGGTGGCCGATGAGACCGCATTGCCGGCGGTGGCCGGCATCCTCGAGGAACTGGCCGGGCTGGCCGATCCGCCGCGCACGCTGGCCCTGCTGGAGATCGCCCAGGCGGGTGATGCGGTGCGATTGAAGGCACCGGCCACGGCCGAACTGGTGTGGTTGCCGCGCGGGCAGGAGGCCCATGGGCAGCGGTTGCTGCAGGCTGTGCAGGCGCGGCTGGCGGCGGCCTCGGCCGTGGCCGAAGGCGCAGAACTGGACGACATCGACGTCGACGCGCAGATCCTGTGGGAGCAGGCTGACGCCAGCGCGGACGGCGCGATGTATGCCTGGGTAGCGGGCGAGGCCGGCGCGGTAATGGCGATCCGCCGGCATCTGGTGAAGGACTGCGGCCTGGATCGCCGCGCGATCACCTTCATGGGCTACTGGCGGCAGGGGCGGGTGCTGGACTGAGCCGATGCCGTAGCGGTGTGAACCGGCATGCGGGGGACGTGGGTTATCCTTGCGCCCCCGCAATGCAAGCCCCACTGATGTCGACCTCTTCCAAATCCCGCCGCGACCAGCGCCGTCGCCAGGAACAGCAGGCTGCCAACAAGGCCGCCGCCGCCGCCACCGCCTCGCCCGTCGAGCCGCACGCCGAACTGCGCGACACGCAGCGCACGCTGCTGGCCGGCGTCGTCCGTCGCGATGGCGAATGGGTGCTGGGCATGGATGGCCGCATCGCCGGCCAGAGTGAAAGCGCGGCACAGGTGCTGGCGCTGATCATGCAGGCCGGTGAACTGCACGAACGGCAGGGCACGCCGGTGCGCTTGATCTATTCGGATGCGCTGCGCGATGCGGCGCAGGCCGAAGCCAACGAGAAGGGTCAGACCTTCGAGGAATTCAAGGCCGCGCTGGCCGCGCAGTTGGCGGCGAAGAAGAGCAACTGATCGTCATCGCGGTAGCGCCGGCCGCTGGCCGGCATCCTGGCGATCATCTATCGCGCGA
>JAPDRN010000056.1:174785-193927 GCA_030247855.1 Knufia peltigerae
ATTGCCGGCCAGCGGCCGGCACTACCGAATCGAAAGGGGCGGATCCTCGCGGACCCGCCCCTTCGTTCATTTCGCCGCCGCTGCCGGTGCCGCGTTGGCCTGCCAACCGCACATCTGGCCTTCGTTCTGCTGCTTCAACCAAGCGTTGACCGGGCTGAAGTACTCGATCATCGGGCCGGCATCGAGTTTGTCCGAGCCGGTCAGTTCCTTCAGCGTGGCCTGCCACGGCTGGCTGGCGCCCTTGCTCAGCATCGCCCAGTACTTCTGGCCAGCTTCCTTGTTGCCGTAGAAGGTGCACTCGTGCAGCGGGCCCTTGAAGCCGGAGGCATCGCACAGGCCCTTGTAGAACTGGAACTGCAGGATGCGCGCCAGGAAGTAGCGGGTATACGGGGTGTTGCCCGGCACGTGGTACTTGGCACCCGGATCAAAGAACTCCTCGCCACGGGTGCTGGCCGGTGCCACGCCCTGGTACTTGGCCTTCAGGTCCCACCAGGCCTTGTTGTAGTTGTCCGCGGTGATCGAACCATCGAACACGCCCCAACGCCAGCGGTCGATCATCAGGCCGAACGGCAGGAACGACACGCCCGAAAGCGCCATGCGCATCTGGTTGTTGATGACCGCTTCGCGGCTCTCGGTCGGCGCATCGACCAGGCCGATCGAACTGAGGTACTTCGGCGTCATCGCCAGCACGATGGTGTCGCCGATCGCTTCATGGAAGCCATCGTTGGCACCGCCCTGGAACAGCGGCGGCAGTGGGTTGTAGGCCAGGTCGTAATAGATGTGGCCCAGCTCGTGGTAGATGGTGGTGAAGTTTTCTTCGTTGGGCTTGATGCACATCTTGGTGCGCACGTCGCCTTCCATGTTCATGTCCCAGGCACTGGCGTGGCAGACCACGTCGCGGTCGTCGGGCTTGATGAACTGGGTCTTGTCCCAGTACGACTGCGGCAACGACGGCATGCCCAGCGATACGTAGAAGTCCTGCGCACGCTCGGTCATCTGCTTGGCGGTGCGCAGTTCGGCTTCGCGCTGTGCCTTGTACTGCGCGGCCACGTTCGCATCCTTGCCGGCCTTGGCCAGCGCCGCGCTCAGGTTGGTCTGGTACTGCTTTTCCAGTGCCGCGGTGATGTCCAGGCTGCCGGCGCCCGGGTACGGTTCCAGCTGGTCCCACAGGTTGGACCAGTCCTGCTGCCACATGTTGCCCATCAGGTGCGCGGCGATCAGGCCATTGCCCACCTCGGCCTTGTCCTTGCCATAGGTCTTGTCCAGCTTGCCGCGCGCATAGCAGTGCAGCTGCTCGTACATCGGCTTGACCTGTTCCCACAGGCGATCGGTTTCCGGGCCGATCTGCTCCGGCGGCATGTCATAGCCACTGCGCCACATCTGCCCGGCATCGGTGAAGCCCATGCCCTTGGCACCCTCGTTCACCAGGCCGACGAACTTCTGGTAATCACCGCGCATGCTCTTGGTGGTGCTGTGCCAGCCCTGCCAGGCATCGAGCTGCTGGTCATAGTCGCGGCTGCGCGCCAGCACCTGCTCCAGTTCGCCCAGCTGGCGGCACGAGTTCGGATCGTTGGCGTCGGTGCAGTACTTGCCTGCGCCGTAGCTGCCTTCCATGCGGGTGGCGATCTGGGTCAGTTCGGCCAGCTTGGCCGGGTCGCGCGGTGCCGGCATCGACGACATCAGCTTCAGCAGGTGGATCGCGCGCTTGCTGTCCTCGCTCATCGGCTTGCCGTCGAACTTGCCGGCCTGCTCGATCCAGCTGTTGAGCTGGGTCAGCGAACGCTCGTTGGCCTTGGCTGCGATGCGCTCTGAATCACTGTTGATGTAGGTGGAGGACAGCCATTGGGCCGAGGTCATCTCCGGGTAGGCCGCCTTGAACTCGGCATTGATGCGGGCCACGAACTGGTCGGCGGTTTCGCCGGCCGGTGCGCTGCTGCTGGCGGTATCGGCGCCTGGGGCAGCTTCCTTGTTGCAGGCGGCCAGGGCCAGCGTAGCGGCGGCGATTGCCGAAGCCAGCAGGAGATGACGATGTTTCACGGGCGATCCTTGGGTGGTGAACGACCGCCGAAGGCTAGTGGGCAGGGCTTGCCACCGCAAGTGGCAAAGGTCAAGCCCACACCGCCCCACCTCTGACAGATCTCCGCGATCTGGTAGATCCACGCCATGCGTGGATGAAATCTGTCAGGTATCGAAATTCAAAATGGGGTCAGATCCGTTTTCCGAAGGAAGACGGATCTGACCCCGAGAAAGGGCCTGACAGATCGCGGCCAACTGTCGAAGGCGGGGTGGGTCCGGTTGCGCCGACAAACCCTCAACTCTCGCAGTTGGCGAACAGGTCGCGATCACGCTCGTACAGCGACGTCTTCACCTGCATCAGCCCAAGCACCGAGGGGAACAGGTTGTCGTGGTCGGTGTAGCTGGCCGAGCGCTTGCGCACGCACTGCAGATCCAGCCCACGGCTGCTGGCAAAGCCCGGTGAGAACCACATCGTCATCGGTACCCGGGTCTGCTCGGCCGGTGCGATCGCGTATGGCACGCCGTGCAGGTACAGGCCCTTTTCGCCCAGCGACTCACCGTGGTCGGACAGGTAGATCATCGCCGTGTCGTAGTCCTGCAGACCCTGCAGCGTGCCGATTGTCTTGCTCAGGAAGTGGTCGGTGTACAGCACGGCGTTGTCGTAGCTGTTGGTGATCTCTTCGCGCGTGCAGCGGCCGATGTCGCGGGTATCGCAGGTCGGGGTGAAGCGGCGGAAGGCAGGTGGGTAGCGCTCGAAATAGGCCGGGCCATGGTTGCCCAGCTGGTGCATCACTACCACGCGGTCACCCGGGCGCGCACGCACCTGGGTGGCCAGGTCCTGCAGCAGGATCTCGTCCATGCAACGACCATCGGCACACAGCCCCGGTGTGGTCGCGTCCGACAACGACTGGAAGTCCAGGCCCTCGCATACGCCCTTGCAGCCGGACTGGTTGTCGCGCCACAGCGGCGCGATGCCCGCGCGGTTCAGTACATGCAGCAGTGATTGGTGCGCACGGATCTTCTTTTCGTCGTACTCGTGGCGTCCCCATGGCGAGAACAGGCACGGCAGCGACACCTCGGTGCTGGTGCCGCAGGAGTGCATGTCCGGGAAATTGACCACCGCCGCCTGGGCCAGCTCCGGCGTGGTGTTGCGGCCGCCATTCAAGCCCCAGTTCTGCGCGCGCACCGTTTCGCCCATCACGATCACCAGCAGGCGTGGCTTGCTGGTCGGTGCGCGCGGGGTCGCCTTGGCATCGGTGCCGATCGGCAGCTTCGGCGCGCGTTGTACCGGGTTGTCGCCGCGCAACGCACGCGGCAGCCCCAGCAGCACATTGGCGGGCGTCGCCAGGTAGCGCACTTCGCGCTGGTTGCGCATCAGGGCCGACACATCCTGGAAGGACACCAGCGCGCCACCGAGTGCGGTGGCCGCAGCGACCAGCAGGAAGCCGATGCGCCACAGCAGGCTGCGGCCCCAACTGCGACGGCGCAGTTCAACGCGCCACAGCACCACCATCGGCAGCGCGGCCAGCAGCAGTACCGGCCACAGCAGTGATACCGTCATCAGTTCGCGGCTTTCCTTCGGATCGGTGGCCAGCACGTTGCGCAGCATGTCCGCATCCAGATAGATGTGGTAACGGCTCATGTAGTGCGCGGCGAACGCGGTGACCAGCAGCAGTACGCTGATCACCACCTTGGCATTCCAGCGCCACACCAGGATGCCCAGCAGCACGCCGTGTGCACCCAGCAGCAGCAGCAGCAGCGAAAGCGCATAGCGCAGGCTGCCCGGATGGCTGGCCATGGCGCTGTGCCAGAACAGTCCATTGCCGGCCACAGCGAAGAACAGGCTGGTCAGCACGATCAGTGATTCGGTGGACAGCTGCGGCCGCCATGCGCGGATGCTGGCCAGTGTCGGCAACCGCAAGGAACGTTGCACCGATGCGTTCATGCCATCGCCTCTTGGCGGGTCGAGCGGTCCAGCTGGCGACGAACCATCAGGTACAGGCCCAGCGACAGCAGCCAACATATCAACGCGGTGGCAACGTCATGCGAGAGGAAATGGGCACCGCGCAGCTGCTGGCCGATACCGAACACCAGGCCACTGCCGAGGCCGATCCACAGTCCGGCCCAACGCCAGGCGGGGCGCCACAGCAGTGCGAAGAAGTACAGGCACAGCCATGCATATCCCGCGCTTGCATGGCCGGCGGGGAAACAGGCGCGGGCGGCCATGCTGGTCGGGCGGCTGCTGAAAAGGCCGACGAACGGTTCGTGTCCGCCATAGCGCAGCAGATCCCACGGACAGTCCATCGGTACCAGCGACTTCAGCAGCGAGATCAGCCCGGTGCCGAGTGCCACAGCCATCACCACATACAGCAGCGCCCAACGCAGCGTGCGATCGCGGCCACGGCGCCAGTGGTGGAAGCACAGCAGCATCGCCACCAGGGCCGCAGTGGTGCTCAGCCACTTGCCGGCCTTGTGCACCACCGAACGTGTCAGCCACGCATCCTGCAGTGCCCAGTGGCCGCCTTCCAGCCGGAACAGTTGGTCGGCCAGCCACTGGTCGCCACCGAAGCCCATCAGCAGGGTGAACATCGCAACGCCGATGACAGAGGGCAGCCAAAGATGGGTAACGGCAAAACGCGACGCCAACAGCGATGGCGCGAAGGAGACTGCCGGGGCAAGAGGACGAGCGGGCATGCAGGGAAGGGGCCGTTACGGGAATCCGCGGCCATGCTCGTCACTGGCATGTCGGAGAAGGGTCGTACGTGCGTTTGCGCCGGGTTAATACGTGCGCGGCGCAAATCGTCGTTCAGTCTTCATCGTCGTTGGCGCCGGCGCGTTCGGCGTGGCATGCCGGGTCCCACGCAGTACCCGGAAGCAATTGCCAACGATTGCGGTTTGCAACACCGATCTCGATGACCTGGGTCGGATCGACACAGGGGCTCATCGCCTTGTCCAGCACCAGCAACCAGCGCTTGTCCGGGACCTCGGCCAACCATGGGCCAGCGTCATGCCACTGCTCCGCCCACGGTCGCTTGAAGCCGAACTCGCGCACCGGCCGGTCGGCCTGCAGCAGGTTCTGTTCGCGCCAGGCCACCAGCGCAAGTTCCGCATCGGGGCCGATCCGCATGCCCACCCGGCGCATCACCGCCGACGCCGAGGCATAGGGGTCCAGCGCAGGTATCAGCACCAGTCCGTACAGCATCCACAGCAGGCCGTGGGTGAGCAGCACGAGCGTGGCCGCGCGTCGTACCCGCAACCACACCGCCAGCGTCGCCACGGCGATGGCGAAGGTCAGCAGGCCATCGCCGAATACGGGCAGCAACGTGTCGGGCATCGCCCGCCGTGCCAGTTGCGCCTGTGCCCAGGGGTTGTCGGTCAGCATCATCACGCCAAGCGCGCCGGTGGCCAGCATCAGCAGCAGGCTGTAGCCGAACAGGTAGCGGCGCACGCACTGGCGACGCAGCAGGCCGGGCAGCAACGGTGCAACTGCCAGTGCCATCGCCGGCAACATCGGCAGTACATACACCTCACGCTTGCCAGGGCTGGCAGTGAAGAACAGCAGGACCAGCGCGGCCCAGCCCAGCAGCAGCCATTGGCGCTGGTCACCGCGACGCAGGCGGCGCCACCATGGCTTGACCATCAGCGGCAGCAACAGGGCGCCGGGCAGCCACAGGGTGGCGATCACCTGCAGGTAGTACCAGACCGGTTGGCGATGGTGCCAGGCGTTGGCGTAGCGGGTGCCGGTCTGCTTGAACAGCAGTTCGTGTGCGTACGACTGCAGCGATGCACTGGGTTCATGCAGCAGCGCCCAGCCCAGCGGCGCCAGCCATACGGCCGTGCCGAGCAGGAACGCCGGAATCAGCCACAGGAGGCTGGCGGGGTGGGGGCCGTCCACCACCTGGCCGCGACGGCGTTGGTACAGCCACCAGCCGAACCAGGGCAGCACCATCAGCAGCGGCAGGAAGCCCACACCCTTGGTCACCGTGCCGACGCCAGCGGCGAAGCCGGCCAGCCACAGCGCCGGCAGGTTGCGGCGCTCGCACAGATGGCGCAGCAGGCCCCACAGGGCCAGCGTGGTCATGCCCACCAGCACCATGTCGATCTGCGCGCGCTTGGCCATCAGGCCGAACTGCAGGGTGCAGAACAGTGCGCCAAGCGCGTACAGCGAATGGCGTGGCGACCACAGCCGGCGCGCCAGGTCCGAAACCAGCCACAGGCTGAGCAGGGCGGCCAGCAGCGACGGCAGCAGGAACGACCACTGCCAGCTGCCGACCACCTGATGGGCAGCGGCCTGCAGCCACATGAACACCGGCGGCTTTTCGGCGTACAGCTCGCTGCCCCGGTGCGGCAGCAGCCACTCGCCGCTCTCCACCATGGCCCGCGCGGCCAGTACGAACCGTGGCTCGTCCGGTGGCTGCGGCTGGCGCATGCCAAGACCGGCAGCCAGCGCCATCACGAACAGCAGCCACAGCAGGGGAAGGTGCCAGCGGCGGGGCAGGGCAACGGGCACGGGGGGGCTCCGGCAGCAAAACGGCCATTCTGATGAGGGGCACGTGGGAAAGCCGTCAGAGCCGCTGCCACGGCGACCGCATTCCGACATCTGCGGCGCTACCATGGTGGCACTTCCCGTGGATGTGTCGTGCATGCGCCTGTTGGTGATCGAGGACAACCGTCAGCTGGTGGCCAACCTGTTCGACTACTTCGAGTCACGCGGGCATGTGCTGGACGTTGCCCCGGATGGCATCACCGGCCTGCACCTGGCCGGCAGCCACCCGTACGACGCGGTGATCCTGGACTGGATGCTGCCGCGCATGGAAGGCCCGGAGGTACTGCGCCGGCTGCGTTCCGAACACGCCTCGGAAGTGCCGGTGATCATGCTGACCGCACGTGACGAACTGCCGGACAAGATTGCCGGCTTCCGGGCCGGCGCAGACGATTACCTGACCAAGCCGTTCGCCTTGCCGGAACTGGAAGTGCGCCTGGAGGCGCTGCTGCTGCGCGCGCAGGGCCGCAATCCGCGCAAGCGCCTGCAGGTGGGCGACCTGGTGCTGGACCTGGCGACCCTGGAGGCGCAGCGTGCTGGCCAGGTGCTGCACCTGTACCCGGCCTGCCGCAAGCTGCTGGAAGTGCTGATGCGGGCCAGCCCGGGTGCGGTGACCCGGCAGCAGCTGGAATTCGCCCTGTGGGGTGATGAACCGCCGGACGGCGACCTGCTGCGTTCGCATGTGTACGAGCTGCGGCGCAGCGTGGACGGTCCGTTTGCCGACAAGCTGATCCACACCCTGCCGCGGGTCGGCTACCGGCTGGCGTCCACTGCAGATGCCGACACCCGGAACGATGACGATGGCGCGTAAACCCGGGCCGCTGTACCGGCGGGTGGTGTGGTGGCTGTTGGGCTACCTGGCGCTGATTTCGCTGGCGGTGTTCAGCGTGGGCAACTACGTGCACGAACACGCCGAGCACGCCGCGTGGCGTGCGCTGCTCAATTCGGAACTGGACAGCATTGTCGATCACACCGAGCACGAGCCGCACTATCGCTGGCAGGACTCGGACACGCTCAGCCTGTTCCGTTTCAATGAAGCCAACATGCCCGCCAGCCTGCGCACCCTGCATCCGGGGTTGCATGACGGGGTGATGATCGGCGAGCGCGAGACGGCGGTGATGGTGCGCGATACTGGTTCGATGGGACGGGTTGCGCTGGCCCTGGACATCTCCGATTTCCACGACCTGGAACAGTTCGCCACACGCTGGGTGATGCTCGCCGGCATCATCATGATCTTCGTCACCGTGTTGATGGCCTCGTTCGGCATGGAGCGCATGGTGCGCCCGCTGAGCCTGCTGGCCCAGCACATCGGTGCACTGCGGCCAGGCGTGCAGGGCCAGCGCATCGACGTCGATCCGCGCGGCAGTTCCGAGCTGCATACCATTGCCGATGCGCTGAACGATTACCTTGACCGCAATGAGCAGTTCGTCGAGCGCGAGCGGGTGTTCATCAGCACCGCAAGCCATGAACTGCGCACGCCGATCGCGGTGATGACCGGTGCCGCCGAGCTGGCCCTGGAACAGCCGGGCCTGCCTGAGCGCGCACGCCAGCAGGTGCAGCGCGTACTGCGTACCGCGCAGGGTGTCGAACAGCTGATCGAGTTGTTGCTGGTGTTGGCGCGTGATCCCGCGCGTCTGGCTACCCGTGCCGAGCGCATCGCCCTGGACCAGCTGCTGCCGGAGATCGTCGATGACCATCGCCACCTGCTGGGCGATAAGGACCTGAGCATCGGTATCCAGGCAGCGCCGGTGGACATCGTCGCACCTCTGGCCGTGGTGCAGGCAGCGATCGGCAACCTGCTGCGCAATGCGATCGAGAACAGCGGCCGCGGTCATATCGAGCTGCGCCTGACCTCGGCAGCGGTATTGACCCTGCAGGATCCCGGCCACGGCATGAGCCCGGAGGAAATCGCCGCGATCCACGCGCGGATGGCACGCGGTGAGCGTGGCGATCGCGGCGGCATCGGCCTGGAACTGATCGCGCGGCTGTGCGAGCACCTGGGCTGGACCCTGCAGCTGCAGCCCTGCAAGCCGCGCGGTACGCGGGCCACCCTCGATTTTGGTACATCGCGGCCAGGCTGACCTGTCCGTCGACCAAGGTCGACGCCTACCAAGCAATGGCCGCGTGCGTTCTGGTAGGTGCCAACCTTGGTTGGCACGCTGGCCGCGTCACCGCCCCGTTGGCCGCGCCACATGCTGGTCGATCAGGATCACGTTGCCATCCGGATCGGCCAATTGCAGATAGGCGGGACCTGCGCCATCGGGATCGGCACGTGCAGTGAGCGCAATGCCCTTGGCATCCAGTTCTGCCTGTATCTCGCGTACGTCCTGGAAGGATGCCAGTTCCTGCTTGTGCTGGTCCCAGCCAGGATTGAAGGTCAACAGGTTGCCCTCGAACATGCCCTGGAACAGGCCGACCACGATGCCGTTGTTGCGCAGTACCAGCCAGTTCTGCGCCGCATCACCACCGGTCACCGAGAACCCGAGCGCCTCATAGAACGCGTGTGAGGTGGCCAGATCCTTCACCGACAGGCTGACCGAGAAAGCACCAAGTTGCATGGGATGGGGCCGGGAGGGCGATGCCGCGATTCTCGGCGGGCCCGCGTCGTGCCGCAAGCAGCGAAGCATGACCCTGCGTGAAGACAATGTTAATCTCGACTTGCGCCGCCTCATGCGGCGTTTTTATTTCCCGCTCTTTCGATCGACAGAGGATCCCATGCCGACCGAACCCGCTACTGCCCTGATCAGCAACGACATCGTTGCCCTTGGTCTGATCGCCGCCACTCTCGCCCTGATTTTCTGGGCTGCCAGCGGCCCGACGCCCCTGCTGAAGAAGATCTTCGCCTGGGTACCTGCACTCCTGCTGTGCTATTTCATCCCCGCCATCTACAACACCGCCGGTGTCATCGATGGCCACAACACCTCGCTGTACAACCCGGTCGCACGTGATGTGCTGCTGCCGGCGGCACTGGTCCTGCTGACCCTGTCGATCGACCTGAAGGGCATCGCCAAGCTTGGACCGAAGCTGCTGCTGGTGTTCAGCGCCGGCACTGCAGGCATCATGCTCGGTGCCATCGTCTCCTTCCAGGTGATGAAGCTGATCCACCCGGAAACAGTCGCCGGTGACACCTGGGCCGGAATGGCGGCATTGGCGGGCAGCTGGATCGGCGGTGGCGCCAACATGGTCGCCATGCGCGAAGTGTTCGGCACCGATGCCACCACCTTCGGCCAGTTCGCAGTGGTCGACGTGGCGTGCGCCAGCCTGTGGATGGCGATCCTGCTGTTCATGGCCAACCGCGCCCAGCAGATCGATGCCCGCAATGGCGCCGACACGCGCGCCATCGATGAGATGAAGGCGCGTATCAGCGCCTACGAGGCACAGAACGCGCGCATTCCCAGCATGACCGACCTGATGGTGATTGTCGGTGTGGCACTGGGTGCCGTCGGCCTGGCCCATGCCATCGCCGCACCGCTGTCGGGCTGGTTCAAGGCCAATGTCAGCTGGGCCAGCCAGTTCAGTCTCGACAGTCAGTTCGTGTGGGTGATCCTGTTGTCCACCGCGATGGGCCTGACCCTCAGCTTCACCCGTGCACGACGGCTGGAAGCGGCAGGCGCCTCGCGCCTGGGTACCGTGTTCCTGTATTTCCTGATCGCCTGCATCGGCATGCAGATGAACCTGTTGTCGCTGCTGGATCGTCCGTGGCTGTTCCTGCTGGGGGCAATCTGGATGGCCACCCACGTGCTGGTGCTGTGGATCGTGGCCAAGCTGGTGCGTGCCCCGCTGTTCTTCTTCGCGATCGGTTCGCAGGGCAACATCGGCGCCGCCGCCTCGGCACCGGTGGTGGCGGCAGCATTCCATCCGACGCTGGCGCCGGTGGGGGTGCTGCTCGGTACGGTCGGTTATGCCACCGGTACCGGCCTGGCGTATGTGACCGGCCTGATCCTGAAGTGGATGGCCAACGGCTGAGTGGTCCAGCCGGGCGGCGCCCGGCACCCGCCGATACAGCAACAGCAACAGCAACAGCAGGCATTCCGTGTGATGGCGGGGTGGGTCCGGTTGCGGGGGACGGCGCAAGTACGTCCATGTAGCCTCGGTCGCGCCATCCATGGCGCTCACGCCCCCGCAACCGGCCCCACCCCGCCTCCGACAGTTTTCCGCGATCTGCTGGATCCACGCCATGCGTGAATCAATTCCATCGGTATCCATGAACAAAGAAGGGGTCGGCTCCGTTTTCCAAGGAAAACGGAGCCGACCCCAGATGTTTCGCACCGTCAGCGGAAATCTGTCAAAGGTGGGGCGGTGTGGGCTGCAAGCCCACACCGCCCCGCCAATCCCACAGAAACCCAGAGCCGACGCTTCGGCCGTTGCAGTTGCAGTTGCCGTTGCCGTCGCTTCTGCGGGCGCCGGGCTGCAAGCCCGGCACCCACCGAGAACCTCAACAGCAGCGACCGCCGTTGCGCCCGCCATACCGCGCTTCCTGCCGCTCGCGGAAGAACGTCTTGTAGTCCATCGGCTCACGGTCCGGATGCTTCTCCCGGACATGCCGCACATAGTTGTCGTAGTCGGGAATGCCGCAGCACAGCCGCGCCGTCTGCACCAAGCGTCGCCAGATCCGGCGATGCGCCTGGTACTGCCCCACCGGAACCAGTTGTGTACTCATTACAGGTCCACCATTTCATGCGGCTTCAGCGCCACGTACGGGGTCTCGCGGTCGCTGCGCTGCGGATTGCGGCGCGCCGCCACGATCGTCTTGATCGAATACACCAGCACCGACGCCACCACCAGCAGGAACAACGCGGTCAGACCGGTGTTGACATAGGCGTTGACCACGATCTGCTGCATCTGTGTCACCGACTTGGCCGGTGCGGTGATGGTGCCGCTGGCCAGGGCGTCCTGGAACTTGTGTGCCTGGGCCAGGAAGCCCTGCGCCGGATTGCTGTCGAAGATCTTGATGAAACCGGCGTAGGTGGTGCAGATCAGCAGCCACACCGCAGGCAGCGCAGTGACCCACGCGTAACGGTCACGCTTCATCTTGAACAGCACCACCGTACCCAGCATCAACGCGATGCCCGCCAGCATCTGGTTGGAGATGCCGAACAACGGCCACAACGTCTGGATGCCGCCGAACGGATCGACCACGCCGGTGTACAGCAGGTAACCCCACAGCGCCACGCAGCCGGCCGTACCGATGATGTTGGCGGTCCACGACTCGGTCTTCTTCAGTGCAGGAATGAAGTTGCCGAGCAGGTCCTGCAGCATGAAGCGACCGGCACGGGTGCCCGCATCCACAGCGGTGAGGATGAACAGTGCTTCGAACAGGATGGCGAAGTGGTACCAGAACGCCATCATCGCGTCGCTGCTGCTGGGAATCGCCTCATGCAGGATCTGCGCGATGCCCACCGCCAGGGTGGGTGCACCACCGGCACGGTGCAGGATGGTCGGTTCACCGATCGCTGCCGCCGTGGCGGTCAGCTGTTCGGGGGTGATGGTGAAGCCCCAGGTGTTGGTGATGTAGTGCGCGGCCGACGCTGCATCGGTACCGATCACGGCTGCCGGGCTGTTCATCGCGAAGTAGATGCCCGGATCGATGATCGAAGCGGCCACCAGCGCCATCACGGCCACGAACGATTCCATCAGCATGCCGCCGTAGCCGATGTAGCGCATGTGCGCTTCGTTGGCCAGCAGCTTCGGTGTGGTACCCGAAGAAATCAGTGCATGGAAGCCTGACACCGCGCCGCAGGCGATGGTGATGAACAGGAACGGGAACATCCCGCCCTTCCACACCGGGCCGTCGCCGCTGGCAGCGAACTGGGTGAGTGCCGGCATCTTCAGTTCCGGCATCACCACCAGGATGCCGATGGCCAGCGCGATGATCGTGCCGATCTTCAGGAAGGTCGACAGGTAATCGCGTGGGGCCAGCAGCAGCCAGACCGGCAGCACCGAGGCGACGAAGCCGTAGCCGATCAGCATCCAGGTGATCTGGGTGCCGGTGAAGGTGAAGGCCGGGCCCCAGGTCGGGTCTGCGGCCACCTTGCCACCGAACCAGATCGCGGCGAGCAGCAGCACCAGGCCCACCACCGAGATCTCACCGATCTTGCCTGGCCGGATGTAGCGCATGTAGACGCCCATCAGGATCGCGATGGGCATCGTGGCAATCACCGTGAACATGCCCCACGGACTTTCCGCCAGTGCCTTGACCACCACCATCGCCAGCACAGCCAGGATGATGATCATGATCAGGAAGGCACCGAACAACGCGATGGTGCCGGGCACCTGGCCCATCTCCTCGCGCACCAGGTCACCCAGTGAGCGGCCGTTGCGGCGGCTGGACAGGAACAGGACCATGAAGTCCTGCACCGCGCCGGCCAGCACCACACCGACCACCAGCCACAGCAGGCCGGGCAGGTAGCCCATCTGCGCGGCCAGCACCGGGCCGACCAGCGGGCCGGCACCGGCAATGGCGGCGAAGTGGTGGCCGAACAGCACGTGCTTGTTGGTGGGTACGTAGTCCAAGCCATCGTTGTTGATCACCGCCGGGGTGGCCCGGCTCGGATCGATCTGCATCACCTTGTCGGCGATGAACAGGCTGTAGAAGCGGTAGGCGACCAGGTACAGCGATACCGCCGCCACCACGATCCACAACGCATTGATGTGCTCACCGCGTCGAAGCGCCACCGTACCCAGGCAGAACGCGCCGAGCAGGGCGAGCGCCGCCCAGCCTATTTTGGAAAAACCTTTCATGAGGTGCTCTCTCCCGGAAAGACAGGCAAAGAGTCCCGCGTGCCCCTGGCAGGGTCAATGTGCACGGGACCATTCAGCGGTAGTACTTTGGTCGTACATGGGTGTGGCAGGTGGCGATGTTCCCTCGCTGCCCACAACGCAGGCGGTGCCGGCGTGCGGACATGACATGCGGCGAACACCAGGGATGGAACAATCGGTTGCGAGGGCATCCATTGGCGTTGCGCGCTGCAGCGTCCATTTTTACTGGCATCCATCCAACAGGAGTCACCATGAGCCTTCCCGAGCCGGTCCGCGTCCTGCGCACCATCCGTGGCATGCCCACCTCCGACGGTGCCGGTGTTCGCCTGACCCGGGTCATCGGCGGTCCGTCGCTGCCCGACCTCGATCCGTTCCTGCTGCTCGATGAATTCGGTACCGATCGCGCCGAGGACTACATCGCTGGTTTCCCCGAGCATCCGCATCGTGGTTTCGAGACCGTTACCTACATGCTTGATGGCCGCATGCGGCATCGCGACAATCACGGCAACGAAGGCCTGCTGACCCCGGGCAGCGTGCAGTGGATGACCGCCGGCCGTGGCCTGGTGCATTCGGAGATGCCCGAGCAGGAGAGCGGGCAGATGCGCGGCTTCCAGTTGTGGGTGAACCTGCCGGCGCGCGACAAGATGACCGCGCCGAAGTACCAGGAATTCGCTCCCGAAAAGATCCCGGTGGTGCAGCCGGCCGAAGGCGTGCAGGTCAAGGTGATCGCCGGCACGGTCGAGGGCACGGTGGGCCCGATCGCACAGCCGGCTACCGACCCGCTGTACCTGGATATCGAACTGGCCGCCGACCGTGCCTGGACCTATCTGCTGCCGGAAGGCCACAACGCGTTCGTCTATGTGTTCGAAGGCGGGCTGACGGTGGGTGAGCAGGATGCTGCGCGCGACGTGGCGCGGCAGGAACTGGCGGTGCTGGGCGGCGGCGAGCAGCTGCATCTGTCGGCAGGTGCTGACGGCGCACGGTTGATCCTGGTGGCGGGTCGTCCACTGCGCGAGCCGGTGATGCGTCATGGCCCGTTCGTGATGAACACACGCGAAGAACTGATGCAGGCGTTTGTTGATTTCCAGGAAGGCAGGTTCTGAGGGGCAGCGCCGGGCCATGCCCGGCGGATGCCCGGCGTGCCGGATCCTGCGGGGACGCTGCAAGGCAGTCATCCCCGCAGCCCCTCAGCGGCCGTCGGCCACGGCAGAGGGCGTCAGGTTCATGCCCTGCGCAAGCTGCTGCAATGTGCCCAGTTCCTGGAAGCTGTCGGGATACAGCGCGATCTGCGCGTAGCGGCCCTTGTCCAGCTTGACCACGCTGATGCGGCGCTCGGCATAGCCCGGCGGCTGCTGGCCGCCCAGATCCGGCTGATACCAGTACATCGATTCACCGGCAAAGCTGCCCTTTTCCTGGCGCAGCGAGCGGGTCAGTGGAATGCCCGGATCGCGCTGGCTGAGCATCAGGCTCAACACTTCGCGACCATCACTGGTAGCTGCGCGGCAGACCAGGAAACCGGACTGTGCCTGCTGCTGCCATTGCAGGCCGCTGCTCGCGGGCAACGAAGGACAGTCGACCGGGGCCTGCGCGAAGGCAGATGCCGCAACGAACAACAGGCTCGACAAAACAACAGGCGCGAACTTCATGCATCCCCCAAGGTGGCGTGTCGTTGGCACCGCCGGTGTCACCGGCGGTCGAGGCATCCCATCCCCGGATGCCGTCCTGCCCGGCACAAGCGCGGGCGGATGACCAGACCTTAACGGAACGTGAGCGATCGCACAAATCGCGGTTACATCCGTAACCATTGCGGCCGAAGGTCGGCCGCAATGGCACGGTCACGGCTCAGCGGTCGTTGCCGATCCACTTGTAGATGATGCCGCCGATAGCACCGCCCAGCAGCGGGGCGACCCAGAACAGCCACAGCTGGCCGGTGGCGCCACTGCCGGCAAAGAAAGCCACCGCCGTGGAGCGGGCCGGGTTCACCGAGGTATTGGTGACCGGGATGCTGATCAGGTGGATCAGGGTCAGGGCCAGGCCGATGGCCAGCGGCGCGAAGCCTGCCGGAGCCTTCCCATGGGTCGCGCCCATGATCACGATCAGGAACACCGCCGTGAGCACCACTTCGCACAGGAACGCGGCCGCCACACTGTAGCCACCGGGCGACAGCGCGCCATAGCCATTGCTGGCGAATGCACCGGCCTGGCTGCCATCAATGGCGAAGCCGCTGGCGCCGGAGGCAATCTGCAACAGAATGAAGCCGGCCAGCAGGCCGCCGGCCACCTGGGCGATGATGTAGGGCACCAAATCCTTGGTCGGGAAGCGGCCGCCGGCCCACAGGCCCACGCTGACCGCAGGATTGAAGTGCGCGCCGGAGATATGGCCGAACGCGTAGGCGCCGGTCACCACGGTCAGGCCGAAGGCGAGGGCCACGCCGAGGAAACCGATACCCAGAGGATTGCCATCGCCACCGAACTTGGCGGCCAGCACCGCACTGCCACAGCCACCCAGTACCAGCCAGAACGTGCCGAGGAACTCGGCGGACAAGCGTTTACCCATGCTCATGTGTTGCACTCCTTTGACGGTCTAAATTGTGATTTATGTCACATTTCAGTGATCAGCGGGTGACTGTAGTGTCAACGCCGGGTGCAGGGATACACCTTTGGATGTGTGCAACACGCGATGCTCAATGCTCGGGCAGGGGAATGAATTCCTTGTCGTCGCCGGGAATGGTGCCGAAACGCCCGGCTTCCCAGTCGTGCTTGGCCTGCTCGATGCGTTCCTTCGAACTGGAAACGAAGTTCCACCACAGATGGCGCGGGCCATCCAGCGGCTCGCCGCCGAACAGCATCGCCTTCACCGGCGTCTTTGCGCGCAGGCGGCCGCGCGCACCGGCTTCGGGAATCACCAGGTGCTGGGCGGGAATGTCCACGCCGTCCAGCTGCGCTTGGCCTTCGAGGATGTACAGCGCACGCTCGCGGTGGCCATCATCGATGTCGATCTCTGCATCGGGGTCGAGGTCGATCGCTACATTGAGGGTGTCGGCGAACACCTTTACTGGCGACTCCTCGCCATAGGCGCGTCCGGCGATCACTCGCAGCCAGGCGCCGTTGCGACGCTGCTCGGGCAGCGTGGCGGCAGCATGGTGGTAGAACGCCGGTTCGATTTCCTCATGCGACTTCGGCAACGCGACCCAGGTCTGCATGCCGTGGATCGGGTTGTCATGGTCGCGGTCCGGTTGCGGCGTGCGCTCGGAATGGGCGATGCCGCGGCCGGCGGTCATCCAGTTGACGTCACCGGGACGGATCACCTGGTCCGAACCCAGCGTGTCGCGGTGGCCGATGGCGCCCGACCACAGATAGGTGACGGTGGCCAGGCCGATATGCGGGTGGGGGCGCACGTCGATGGCCGTACCGGGGTGCATGAGTGCCGGGCCCATCTGGTCGACGAACACGAACGAACCGATGCTGCGGGCCTGCAGGGTGGGCACTGCCCGGCGTACTTCCAGGCCGCCGATGTCGTGCACGCGCGGGGCGATGATGGTGGTCATGCGGGCGTTCTCGCTGGCAGGGATCAAGGCGGTCAGCATCGCATGCTGTCGTGACGGTGACATTCCCCGTTCGGGTAACAGGTTGTTCCAGCCAACGGCGCAGCCCCTCGTGGCTGGTGGTTGGTCGCTGAAGGCAAAAGCAGAAGCCGCGCTTGGCCGGGCGGGTGGGTTGCGCAGGGGGCGCTGCAAGTACGTCCCTGTAAGCTCGGGCGCCGCATCCATGCGGCTCACGCCCCTGCGCAACCCACCCGCCCGGCCTCTGACAGTTTCCGTGTGCCGTCCAGCCACGGAGAAGAAAAAAGAAAATCAAAATCAAACGCTGGTCGCTTCGCTCGCATCCACGCATGGCGTGGATCTACTGTCGACCAAGGTCGACATCAACCAGCAATCGCAGTTCACCAACCGTCACCGGGAAACTGTCAGGGGTGGGGCGGTGTGGGCAGCACCCGACAAGCAGAAAAGCCAGAGCCGGCTGTTGCTCCGGCTCTGGCTCTGGCTTTTGCTGTAGCTGTTGTTGTTGCCTCTGCGGGTGCCGGGCCGCAGGCCCGGCCGATCACACCACCGGTTCGCGCAGGAGCGGGTTGTCCCAGCCCGGGCGCGGTGCGAAGCGGTCGCCGTGACGCTGCTGCAACGCCTTCAGGCGTTCCACCAGTGCATCGGCACCGACTGCACGGATGTGCTGGATCGGACCGCCGCGGAACGGTGCGAAACCGGTACCGAAGATCACGCCCGCGTCCAGCAGGTCCGCGTCGGCCACCACGCCCTCGTGCAGGCACGCCACGGCCTCGTTCAACAGCGGCAGGATCAAGCGATCTTCCAGATCGGCAGGCGCCTGGTAGTCGCGCGCTACGTCCGGCTTCTTGGCCCGGCCGTTTTCCCAGGTGTAGATGCCCTGGCCATCCTTCTTGCCGCGCTTGTCCGGTTCCACCGTCTGCAGCGCCGCCGGAATCTGCAGGCCCAGGAACGGAGCCAGTTCCTTGCCCACGCCAGCAGCCACGTCCAGGCCCACGGTGTCGATCAGTTCAATCGGGCCCATCGGCATGCCGAACTTCACCGCCGCCTTGTCGATCACCGGGCCCGGAATGCCTTCAGCGTATGCGGTGGCCGCTTCCAGCATGTACGGGAACAGCACGCGGTTGACCAGGAAACCGGGAGTGCCGGCCACCGGCACCGGGAACTTGCCCAGCGCCTTGCAGAAGGCTGCCAGGCGACGCTCGGTTTCAGCGGCCATGCCATCGTGATGAATGATCTCCACCAGCGGCATCTGTGCCACCGGGTTGAAGTAATGCAGGCCGGCGAACTGCGCCGGACGCTGGATGTGATCGCGCAGTTCCACCAGCGGAATCGACGAGGTGTTGGTGGTCAGCAACGCGTCGAGCTTCATCTTCGGCTCCAGCGTCTGGTACAGCGCACGCTTGGCTTCCGGGTTCTCGATGATCGCTTCGATCACCAGATCGGCCTGCGCCACGCCGTTGCCTTCCAGATCGGCACGCAGGCGCGCGGCGACGGCCGGGCGCTTGCTCTCGTCACGCACCTTCTTGGCGAACAGCGCCTGCGCACGTTCCATGGCCGGATCGATGAAGCGCTGCTCGCGGTCCTGCAGGGTCACGTCGAAGCCCTTGTAGGCTGCCCACGCGGCGATGTCACCGCCCATCACACCGGCACCGACCACGTGCACGTGGCGGATGCCGGAATCACCACCACCGAGGCCCTTCAGGCGTTCGGTCAGGAAGAAGATGCGGATCAGGTTGCGTGCGGTCGGCGTGCTGGCCAGCTTCACCACCGCGCGTCGTTCGGCATCCAGGCGTGCCTGCACCGGCTTGCCGCCGCTGCGCTGCCAGGTGTTGATCAACGCATACGGCGCCGGGTACTGGTCCTTCTTCGCCTTGCGCGCGACCTGCTTGACCATCTGCGGGGCCAGCAGCTGGCGTGCAAGCCAGGTATTGGTTGCCCACGCCGTCGCACGCTGCTTGAACGGACGGGTGGTGCCGGACAAGGCCAGCGCCACGGCGGTGTCGAGCACGACTGCCGGTGCCACCACCTTGTCGACCAGGCCGATACCGCGTGCGGCCGAGGCCGACAGCGTGCGCCCGGTCAGCATCATGTCCATCGCAGCGGGCGCGCCGACCAACTGCGGCAGGCGCGCGCTGCCACCCCAGCCCGGGAAGATGCCCAGCTGGGTTTCCGGCAGGCCGATGCGGGTGGAACTGTCATTGGACGCGACGCGGTAGCGGCAGGCCAAGGCCAGCTCGGTGCCGCCGCCCAGGCAATGGCCAT
>JAPDRN010000056.1:194026-211282 GCA_030247855.1 Knufia peltigerae
GGCCAGCTCGGTGCCGCCGCCCAGGCAATGGCCATGGATGGCGGCCACGGTGGGGCAGGGTAGTTCGGCCAGCTTCTGGTAGGTCGACTGGCCACGACGGATGGCGTCGTTGACGGTGCCGCGGCGATCGAATTCCTGGAATTCCTTCAGGTCGGCGCCGGCGATGAAGCCTGCCTTCTTGATCGACTGGATCACCACGCCCTTGGGCGGGTCCATGGCGATGCGCTCCAGCAGGTCGCCCAGCTCCAGCAGGACATCCTGCGACATTGCGTTGACACTGCTGTCCTGACGATCAAGGGAGAGGACCACCACGCCATCGTCGCGGATCTCGGGGTGCCAGTGGCTGAAGCGGAGACCATCGAAGCTTGAGAGCATGGACGTTCCATCCGGTTGTGTATGGAGAAGGGGGCTATGATCCAGAGGTTGTTTCCCCCGCGTCAAATCCCAATAGCAGGGGTGTGGCGCCCCGGATCGCAGGCCTTGGACCGGAACGTTAACGGAACGGTGGTTAAAAGCTGGTGCGGCGCCAGGTGATCGGCGACTGAACTTTTCCCGGGATTGGCAGTCTCATTGCCCGACGTCGGTTGGGCTGACAGGAGTGCGGCCCCTCATGGCCGATGTTGATACACCTCAGGAGCTGGATCTGGAACTGGTCCGGCGCGTGCAGCACGGCGAGAGTGCCGCCTTTGATGTCCTGGTGCGCAAGTACCAGCATCGGGTCGTGGCCCTGGTCGGTCGCTACATCGCCGACTGGAGTGAATGTCAGGACGTGGCCCAGGACACTTTCATCCGTGCTTACCGTGCGATTGGAAGCTTCCGCGGCGACGCCCAGTTCTCAACCTGGTTGCATCGGATCGCCGTGAATACCGCCAAAAATCACCTGGCTTCGCACAATCGCCGCCCGCCGACCGATGACATCGACATCGGCGACGCCGAGCAGTTCGACAGCGGCACTCGCCTGCGCGACACCGACACGCCCGAGCGCGAGTTGATGCGCCAGGAACTGGAACAGACGGTGATGAAGGCCGTCAATGCGCTGCCGGAAGAACTCCGGTCAGCGATCACCCTGCGCGAGGTGGAAGGCCTGAGCTACGAGGAAATCGCGCAGAAGATGGGGTGTCCGATCGGCACCGTGCGTTCCCGGATTTTCCGGGCGCGCGAGGCGATCGACACCGAACTCCGGCCGCTGTTGGACATCGGCAGTGCCACCCGCGAGAAGAACCGTATATGACCCGCATTCCGAACAACGAATCGCACAACCACCAGTCTCCCGCCGGGCAACGCCTGGACGAACGCCATCGCCAGCAGCTGTCGGCGCTGGTCGACGGTGAACTGGGTGCAGATGAGGCGCGCTTCCTGGTGCGCCGCATGGAACACGATCCGGAACTGGCCGGCTGCCAGGAACGCTGGCACCTGTTGGGTGATGTCATGCGCGGCCAGGCGTCGCTGCTGGCACCGGCCGGTTTCAGTGCCGCCGTGGCTGCTGCCATCGCCGCCGAGCCTGCACCGCTGGCCGAGCCGAAGCGTCAGGCCCGCCGCAGTGGTTGGCGTGCTTGGGGTGGTGGCGCACTGGCTGCTTCGGTTGCTGCCGTGGCGCTGTTCGTCGGCCGCGAAAAGCTGCAGGAGGCGCCCCCCGTCGATGTCTCCGCACCGCAGGTGATCGCCAGCCAGGCGCAGTTGCCACCGGCATCCGGGCAGCCTGCGGCTGTCACCGAGGCATCGGTGGACACCGCCGCGATGGCCGTGGCCAGCGTGCCGGCGGTGGCCATGGCAGCGGCCAGCCGTCGCCAGGACGCGCGCCGCGCCAGCGCCACCCGCAGCCAGCAGGCCGCACGCGTGGCCCAGCGCGATGACGCACCGCTGCGCGCGGTCGCCAGCCAGGCGCCGCTGACCCCGACCGTGCCCGCCAGTAGCGCGCGCAACCTGCCATTTGGCGAGGTCGGCAGCCTGCAGGCACGGCCGTGGCCGCGTTCCAGCCTGGCGCCCGCCGCCGCTGGCGCTCTCAATGCCAGCTTCCCGGCCCATGCCGGTGGCGCCGCGTTCTATCCATTCGAGCCACGCCTGCAGGACGACCTGCCGGCGTCGCCACGCCCGCGCGACTGAGCCGGGTACCGTCCCACGCCCCGCCGTCGGCGGGGCGCATTTTTCCCTTTCCATCCGACCCGGAGGTTGCCGTCCGATGACTCCCCGACTGCGCACACATGCCATTGGCCTGTTCGCCCTGACCCTGCCGCTGGTGGCCTGTGCCCAACCGGCGGCGCCTGCCGCCCAGCCGCAGGCCGCAGCCGCTGCTGCGGCGCCGCGCGCACCGGCGCAGCCGCTGGTCAGCGGCCTGCCTGACTTCACCAATCTGGTCGAGCAGGTCGGCCCCGGTGTGGTCAACGTCGACACCACCATCGTCCGCAGCAACCGCCAGGCACGCGGCGGCATGGGCCCGGGTGATGACGAGATGCCTGAATTCTTCCGCCGCTTCTTCGGCCCGGATTTCCCGATGCCGGGGCAGGGCCCCGGCGGCCAGGACGGCGGACCCAGCATCAAGGGCCGCGGCATGGGCTCTGGCTTCATCATTTCGCCTGACGGCTACGTGCTGACCAACTACCACGTCATTGCCGATGCCAGCGAAGTGAAGGTCAAGCTCGGCGACAGCCGCGAGTTCACCGCCAAAGTTGTCGGCAGCGACCAGCAGTACGATGTGGCCCTGTTGAAGATCGACGGCAAGAACCTGCCGACCGTGCGCGTGGGTGATTCCAACAGCCTGAAGCCCGGCCAGTGGGTTGTCGCGATCGGCTCGCCGTTCGGTCTCGACCACTCGGTTACCGCTGGCGTGGTCAGTGCCCTCGGCCGCAGTACCGGCGGCCCGGACCAGCGCTATGTACCGTTCATCCAGACCGACGTGGCGATCAACCAGGGCAACTCCGGCGGCCCGCTGCTGAATACCCGTGGCGAAGTGGTCGGCATCAACTCGCAGATCTTCTCGGCCTCGGGCGGCTACATGGGCATCAGCTTTGCGATCCCGATCGATCTGGCGATGAGCGCGGTCGAGCAGATCAAGAAGAGCGGCAAGGTGACCCGTGGCCAGATCGGTGTTGCCCTGGACCCGAAACCGATCGACGCGACCATGGCCAAGGGCCTGGGCATGTCCGACACCCAGGGCGCTCTGGTCAATGAGGTCGTTGCGGGGAGTCCCAGCGCCAAGGCTGGCCTGCAGCCGCTGGATGTCATCCGGTCGGTCAACAGGACCCCCATCCGTGATTCGTCCCAGCTCCCGCCGATGATCGGCGTCATGGCGCCTGGATCGTCCGTTGTGCTGGAAGTGCTGCGTGACGGTAAACCGCGCACTATCACGGTAGTAGTGGGTGCAGAGTCCGCCGCCACCGAAACGGTCGGAGCCGGGACCGGCGCCGGTGACAGTCCAGGCAGCGCCGCCGATCGCCTGGGCCTGACCGTCGAAGATCTGGATCCTGCGACGAGGAAGCAGATGGGTCTGAAACTAGGCGGTGTGCGCATCGCCCAGGTCGCGGATGCGGCCCGTGATGCGGGTCTCGGCAGGGGGCTGGTCATCACCCAGGTGGGCAGGACCCCGGTTGAAAGCGCATCCCAGTTCAATGGGCTGGTGGCGCGTGCCCGTCCGGGTGATGCACTCGTGGTGCTGGTCTACAACCCGCAGAATGGGGCGAGTCGCTTTGTCGCCCTGACCGTCAAGTAATTGATTTTTAATGCCCGGACGCGGATTTCAGTGCGTCCGGGCGCGGTCTTCAGATTCAGACCTGGAGATTCCTGTCCACGCAGTAGCCGTTGCCGCCACCGTCGATGAAGCAGCACTCGTGGATGTCACAGACCTTGTAGATCCGCGCAAATGCCGATGAGGGCAGCAGAGTGCCCGCACAGGTTGCGATCAGGAGGGTCATTGCCTTGATCTTCATTCATTCAGTCCTTTGTTAGTGATTTCGTGAGTAGCGGCGTCCGCCGCAGTTCACTAATTGCAGTCTTTTCGAGGATTGAGAATGAGATTTGTTGCAATTGGTCTCGGCACTGGCCCGGATCAGGCGCGAATACGCGCTCGTTGATGCGGGAACGATGCTCTTCCCGTCCCCAAAGCCCCGCCCTGGCGGGGCTTCGGCCATTCCGGGGCTTGCCCGGACAGGCCAACCACGCGGCTACCCTCCGGGCGTGCGATAATCGACCGTTACCCTGACGACGCCGCGCGCCGCCGCCACCTCTCTATGTCCTCTGATTCGATGCGGAACATCCGCAACTTCTCCATCATCGCCCACGTCGACCACGGCAAGTCCACGCTGGCCGACCGCATCATCCAGCTCTGTGGCGGCCTCCAGGCGCGCGAGATGGAAGCGCAGGTGCTCGACTCCAACCCGATCGAGCGCGAGCGTGGCATCACCATCAAGGCGCAGTCGGTGTCGCTGCCGTACGTGGCGAAGGACGGCCAGACCTACCATCTGAACTTCATCGACACCCCCGGCCACGTCGACTTCTCCTATGAAGTCAGCCGCTCGCTGGCCGCCTGCGAGGGCGCGCTGCTGGTGGTCGATGCGGCGCAGGGTGTGGAGGCGCAGTCGGTGGCCAACTGCTACACCGCCGTGGAGCAGGGGCTGGAAGTGGTGCCGGTGATCAACAAGATCGACCTGCCCACCGCCGATATCGAGCGTGCCAAGGCCGAGATCGAGGCCGTGATCGGCATCGATGCCAGCGACGCAGTCCCGGTCAGTGCCAAGACCGGCCTGAACGTGGTCGACGTGCTGGAAGCGATCGTGCATCGCATTCCGCCGCCGGTGCCGCGTGATACCGACAAGCTGCAGGCGCTGATCATCGACTCGTGGTTCGACAACTACCTGGGCGTGGTCTCGCTGGTGCGCGTGATGCAGGGCGAGATCAAGGCCGGCGACAAGCTGCAGGTGATGTCCACCGGCCGCAACCACCAGGTCGACAACGTCGGTGTGTTCACCCCCAAGCGCAAGGTGCTGCCGGCACTGCGTGCGGGCGAAGTGGGCTGGGTCACCGCCAGCATCAAGGACGTGCACGGCGCGCCCGTCGGTGACACCCTCACCCTCGCTGCCGATCCGGCGCCGAAGCCGCTGCCGGGCTTCCAGGAAATGCAGCCGCGCGTGTTCGCCGGCCTGTTCCCGGTCGATGCCGAGGATTACCCGGACCTGCGCGAGGCGCTGGACAAGCTGCGCCTGAACGATGCCGCGCTGCGCTTCGAGCCGGAAAGCTCCGAAGCGATGGGCTTCGGTTTCCGCTGCGGCTTCCTCGGCATGCTGCACATGGAAATCGTGCAGGAACGCCTGGAACGCGAATACAACCTGGACCTGATCAGCACCGCGCCGACGGTGGTGTACGAAGTCCTGAAGACCGATGGCACGATCATCAACATGGACAACCCGGCCAAGCTGCCGCCGGTGAACCATGTGCAGGAGATCCGCGAGCCGATCATCCGCGCCAACGTGCTCACCCCCGAGGAGTACATCGGCAACATCATCAAGCTGTGCGAAGAAAAGCGTGGCAGCCAGCTCGGCATCAACTACCTGGGCAGCCAGGTGCAGATCAGCTACGAGCTGCCGATGGCCGAAGTGGTGCTGGACTTCTTCGACAAGCTGAAGTCGGTCAGCCGTGGCTATGCCTCGCTGGACTATCACTTCGTGCGCTTCGATGCCGGTCCGTTCGTGCGCGTGGACGTGCTGATCAATGGCGACAAGGTCGATGCGCTGTCGCTGATCGTGCACCGCAGCCATGCCGATCGTCGTGGTCGCGAGCTGTGCGAGAAGATGAAGGACCTGATCCCGCGCCAGCAGTTCGACGTTGCCATCCAGGCGGCCGTCGGCTCGCAGATCATCTCGCGCACCACGGTCAAGGCCATGCGCAAGAACGTTCTGGCCAAGTGCTATGGTGGCGACGTTTCGCGCAAGAAGAAGCTTCTGGAAAAGCAGAAGGAAGGCAAGAAGCGCATGAAGCAGGTCGGCCGCGTGGAAATTCCGCAGGAAGCCTTCCTGGCCGTGCTGCAGATGGACAACAAATAAGCCCCGAAACCGGCCTTCGGGCCGATCGTCCGGTGACGTTGCAAAGGACCCTGAATGAAACTGTTTGAGATCCTCCTGGTCGTGCTGACCCTGGCCTCCGGCCTGATCCTGCTGGCCGACAAGCTGTACCTGGCCAAGCGTCGCGCCCAGCGCGCCGGCCTGCTCGACACCGAGCCGGTGCTGGTGGACTACTCGCGTGCGTTCTTCCCGGTGCTGGCGATCGTGCTGATCGTGCGCAGCTTCATCGCCGAGCCGTACAAGATCCCGTCCAGCTCGATGATGCCGAACCTGCTGATCGGCGATTTCATCCTGGTCAACAAGTTCTCCTATGGCCTGCGCCTGCCGATCACCAATACCCGCTTCGTGCCGGTCGGTGATCCGGCCCGCGGCGACGTGGTGGTGTTCCACTTCCCCGGCCATGGCGACAACGATCCGGCCAAGGGCGAGAACTTCATCAAGCGCGTGATCGGCGTGCCGGGCGACACCATCGTGTTCGAAGGCGACGGTGTGATCCTCAACGGCGAACCGCTGAAGTACGACAACAAGGGCATCTACGCCGGCCACAAGGGCCAGGGCGAGGGCGCCAACCTGCTGGTCGAGCACCTGCCGGGCCGTACCCATACCGTGCTGGAGACCGACTATCCGCGTGGCCAGGGCCAGTGGACCGTACCGGCCGGCAAGTACCTGGTGATGGGCGACAATCGCGACAACAGCGACGACGGCCGTTTCTGGGGCCTGCTGCCGGAAGAGAACCTGCGCGGCAAGGCATTCCTGATCTGGCTGAACTGCCAGGGCTGGTTCTGCAAGGATGGCTTCGAACCGTCGCGGATCGGCTCGAGCATCAACTGACTTCACATCCACTCGCGTATCTGGGGAGAACGCAATGAAGACGATGAACACGCAGCGCGGCATGACCCTGACCTCGTTCCTGACGGTCCTGATCGTGGTTGGCTTCTTCCTCTACATCGGCATGAAGCTGTTCCCGATGTACCAGGAGTATTACGCGGTGCGCTCGGCGATGAAGAGCCTGGCCAAGGAACCCGGCATCGGCAGCATGGCGCCGGCCAACATCCAGGACCTGTTCTTCAAGCGGCTGTACATCAACTACTCGGACAACGTGAAGCCGGCCAACGTCAAGTTCGACCGTCGCGACAATGGCTGGACCCTCAAGGTCAACTACGAAGTGCGCCGCCAACTGGTCGGCAACCTGGATGTGGTTGGCAAATTCGATTCTTCCCAGGACCTGACCCGTAGCGGTGCCGAATAAATCTTTCCAACGTGAAGACCTGATCGGTCACACCTTCCGCGATCCAGGCCTGCTCAAGCAGGCGCTGACCCATCGCAGTGCTGGCGCGCCGCATAACGAGCGGCTGGAGTTCCTCGGCGACAGCATCGTCAACATGATGGTCGCCGAGGCGTTGTACCTGCGCTGGCCCAAGGCGGACGAAGGCGCGATGACCCGCGCCCGCGCCGAACTGGTGCGCGAGGGTGCGCTGGCGGTGATCGCGCGCACTCTTCAGCTGGGTGACCGGCTGACCATGGGGCCTGGCGAAATGAAGTCCGGCGGTCATCGCCGCGACTCGACCCTGGCCGATGCATTCGAGGCCGTGGTTGCGGCGATCTACCTGGATGCCGGCTTTGAAGCCTGCCGGGCGATGGTTCTGCCCTGGTTTGCCGCCTCGATGGAGGCGCTGCCGGCCACCGGGCGACCGGAGAAGGACCCCAAGACCCGCCTGCAGGAATGGCTGCAGGGCCGACAGAAGGCGTTGCCACAGTACGAACTGGTGTCAGAATCCGGTGACGACCACGCCAAACACTTCCGGGTACGCTGCAACGTAGCCGACCCCGCCGCCAGCACCGAGGGCGAAGGCTCCTCGCGGCGGATCGCCGAACAACAAGCGGCTGCGGCCGTCCTTGAACAACTGGATTCCAAGTGAGCGAACAAACCCCCCATCATTGCGGCAGCGTGGCCGTCATCGGCCGCCCGAACGTGGGCAAATCGACCCTGACCAATGCCTTGGTCGGGGCCAAGGTCAGCATCGTGTCCAACCGGCCGCAGACCACCCGTCACCGCCTGCTGGGCATCGCCACCTACCCGGAAGGGCAGCTGGTGCTGGTCGACACGCCCGGTCTGCACAAGGTGCAGAAGCGTGCGATGAACCGGGTCATGAACCGCGCTGCCCGCGGTTCGCTGGAAGGCGTCGACGCCGGCCTGCTGGTGATCGAAGCCGGTCGCTGGGACGAAGAGGACAGCCTGGCTTTCAACGTGCTGCGCGACGCCGGTATCCCGGTGGTGCTGGTGGTCAACAAGATCGACCGCATGAAGGACAAGGGGGCGCTGCTGCCGTTCCTGCAGGAAGTGACCGCCGGCCGTGACTTCTCGTCGGTGCATCCGATTTCGGCGCAGAAGCGCAACGGCCTGGAAGCCCTGGTCCGTGATGTGCTGGCGCTGTTGCCGGAAGCCCCGCCGATGTTCGGCGAAGACGAAATCACCGACCGCAGCCAGCGTTTCCTGGCTGGCGAACTGGTGCGTGAACAGCTGATGCGCCAGTTGGGCGAAGAGCTGCCGTACGCCACCACGGTGGAGATCGAGCGCTTCACCGAGGACGGCAACCTGCTGCGCATCGGTGCGGTGATCTGGGTCGAGCGCGAAGGTCAGAAGGCGATCGTGATCGGCAAGGGCGGTACCCGCCTGAAGGAGATCGGGGCCAAGTCCCGCCTGCAGATGGAGCGTCTGTTCGGGGCCAAGGTGTTCTTGGAAACCTGGGTGCGCGTGCGTGAGGGCTGGTCCGATGACGAGGCCGCGCTGAAGGCCTTCGGCTACGAATAAGCCGCGACGGTCGCTTCGATGCTGATCGAGGACGACACCGGCTTCGTGCTGCATGCGCGGGCCTATCGCGAGACCAGCCTGCTGGTCGAGGTATTGAGCGCCGAGCACGGCCGGATCGGCCTGCTCGCGCGTGGTGTTTCCACGGCCAAGGGCCAGGTGCTGCGAGCGGCCCTGCAGCCCCTGCAGTGGATCCGCTTCAGCGCGCTGCAACGTGGCGAACTGGCCCAGCTGCGCGGTGCTGAAGCGCTGGATGTGGCGCCGCGCCTGCTCGGCCAGGCCATGCTGGCCGGGTTCTATTTGAGTGAACTGACCCTGCGCCTGGCGCCGCGCCAGGATCCGTTGCCGGAGTTATACCTGGCCTACGGCGAAGCGCGTGCACGCCTGGCCGTGGGTGCCGGATTGGCCTGGACCCTGCGCCGTTTCGAGCGCGAGCTGCTGGCGGCACTGGGCGTGGGCTTCGATCTGGAGACTGCCAGCGATGGCCAGCCGATCGACCCGGCGGCGCGTTATGAACTGGACCCGCAGGAAGGACCGCAGCGCCTGCTCAGCGAGCGCGGCGGCGAGCGTGGTGCAGCGGCTACTGGCTCAGCACTGTTGGCCCTGGCGACCGACGAGGAGCCGGACGCAGCCGATCTGGCCAGCCTGCGGCTGCCGATGCGGCGGGTGCTGGCCCATCACCTTGGCGCACGCGGCTTGAAATCCTGGGAGATGCTGGAGCAGCTCGCGCCCAGGCGTTGAGGGGTGTTCGGCAGGGCTTGCAGCCCTGCACCTGCCGAATCAACGTCAACGTCAACGGCAAGAGCTGGTTATCCGTGGGTAGGCGGGGTGGGCCCGGTGGCAGGGGACGCCGTAAATACGTCCCTGTAGGCTCGGTCGCCGCATCCATGCGGCTCACGCCCCTGCCACCGGACCCACCCCGCCTTCGACAATTGTCCGCGAGCTGTCGGAACGGCTTCCGGCTCTGGTAGGTGTCGACCTTGGTCGACGCGTAGATCCACGCCATGCGTGGATGCTCTTCGTTCAATTGTCGAAATATTCGATTTCGATGGAGATTCATCCACGCATGGCGTGGATCTACCAGACACCGGGAAACTGTCAGGGGTGGGGTGGCATGGGTTGGCAGGACCGTTGGCGCCATGGATGGCGCCATCGAGCCCCCATGGATGGGTTTACGGCGTATCCTGCCAGCCCATGCCGCCCCGCCATCCCGCAGGAAGCCGCTTTGGCTTTGGCCGTTGCTCCGGCTGTTGCCTCTGCGGGTGCCGGGCGCAGCCCGGCCGAACCCCTCTTAGTGCAGCAGAGCCGCTACGGCGGCGCGGAACCCCGCCTGTGCCTGCCCCGATTCGGGCGTGTGGTGCAGCTGCCGCACCGCGCGTGCCAGTCGCGCTGCACCCACGAACCCGCAGCTGGCCTGCAACCGGTGCAGCTGGCTGCGCAGCTGGCGCTCGTCGTGCTGGTCCACGGCCTGTTCGACCGCGTCGCGCACGCCCGGCAGTTCGGCCAGGAACAGTTCGCGCAGGGCGATCAGGTGGTTGCGCTGGCCATTGAGCGCGGCCAGAGCGGCGGTTTCATCCCAGTCCTCCAGCGCCAGCTCGACCGCCGCTGGCGGCACTGTGGAGCCGGCGGGGCTGTTGACCAGCGCACGACGGACCGCCTTCAGCAGCTGGTCGCGACCCAGCGGTTTGACCAGGGTATCGCTGAAGCCAGCCTCGCGCAGGCGTGCGTGAATGGCGGCATCGCCGTCGGCGGTGTGCGCCAGCGCCGGGGTGTCCGGATGCGAGCGGCGCAACTGGTGCAACAGCTGGGCACCATTGCCATCGGGCAGGTTGACGTCGATCAGCCACAGATCGTGGGCACCGGGCTCGGCGCGCGCCAAGGCGCTGGCCAGTGAGTCGGCGGTATCCACATCCGCTGGTAACGTTTCCAACGCCGCTTTGAAAAAACCGCGGCTGATGATGTCGTCCTCGACAAGCAGGAAGCGGGGTCGACTGGCCCGCGGGGTCATCTGCATCAGGGCTGCCTCCATGTCAGCTGGGGTCAATCATCAAGCACGGCGGCGGCGGGCGCAAGCGGCCAGCGGCCCCGCCGGTCAGGATCTGCGACAATACGGCCCCACTTTTGCCCGCAGCCTGTTGCCACGTGGCCCGATCCCGCTCCCGTATCGACCGTACTCCCTTCCAGACCGAGATCCTCGACCTCAGCCATGATGGTCGCGGTGTTGCCCGCCGTGAAGGCGAGGGCGGCAAGGTCACCTTCATCAGCGGTGCCCTGCCGGGCGAAGTGGTGATGGCCGAACAGACCGCCCGCAGCCGCCACTTCGATGAGGCGCGCACGGTGCAGGTGCTGCAGGCGTCGCCGCAGCGGGTGACCCCCAAGTGCCCGCATTTCGGCACCTGCGCCGGCTGCGTGCTGCAGCACCTGGATGAAGACCAGCAGATCGTCGCCAAGCAGCGCGTGCTGATGGACAACCTGGAGCGCATCGGCCATGTGAAGCCGGGCACCGTGTTGCCGCCGCTGGTCGGCGACAGCTGGGGTTACCGCCGCAAGGGCCGGTTCTCGGTGCGACGGGTCGAGAAGAAGGACAAGACCCTGGTCGGCTTCCGTGAGCAGGACCCGCGCTTCGTCGCGGACCTGCAGCAGTGCCTGACCGTGATTCCGGAAATCGGCACCAAGGTGGAGGTGCTGTCGACCTTCATCGAATCGCTGGACGGCAAGCGCGACATCCCGCAGATCGAGTTCATCGCCGGTGACCAGGCGGTGGTGCTGACCGTGCGCCACCTGCAGCCGCTGAGTGGCGCCGATCGCGCAGCCTGGGCGGCCTTTGGCCAACAGCAGGGCTTCGTCATCTACCTGCAGTCGGGCGGCGTGGATACCGTGCAGCCGCTGGACGGGCAGGGCGTGGCGCTGTCGTTCCGGCTGGCGCCGTGGGATGTCGAACTGGCGTTCCGTCCGCTGGATTTCATCCAGGTCAATGCCAAGCTCAACGAGAAGATGATCGCCCACGCGCTGGACCTGCTTGAACCGGGTGCCGGCGAGCGCGTGCTGGACCTGTTCTGTGGCCTGGGCAACTTCACCCTGCCGCTGGCACGCAAGGTGCGCGAAGTGGTGGGCGTGGAAGGTGATGCCGGGCTGGTGGCGCGTGCGCGCGAGAACGCCGAGCACAACGGACTGGCCAATGCGCAGTTCTACAGCGCCGACCTGACCCAGGACCAGCGCAGCACGCCGTGGATGCGCCAGGGCTTCGACAAGCTGCTGCTGGATCCGCCGCGTTCGGGCGCCATCGAAGTGCTGCAGCAGCTGCCGTTGAAGCAGTTCAAGCGCATCGTCTATGTCAGCTGCCATCCAGGCTCGCTGGCCCGCGATGCCGGTTACCTGGTCAACGAACAGGGCTTCACCCTGGTCAGCGCCGGTGCGATGGACATGTTCCCGCATACCGCGCACGTGGAAAGCATCGCGGTGTTCGAAAAACGTTGATGCCTGCGGCGCCGGGGGCTGCCCGGCGCCTGCCTTGCCGTTTGCACGGAAGCAACGCGGTCAGTCGCCCGGGGCGTTCTGCCACTGGCCGTCCACGCGCACGAAGGCCATGGACTGCTCGCCTTGCTCGTTGCCATCGCCCGCGCGCACCGTGCATTCGATGACGGCCCTGTCGCTGGCAACGTCGCAGCTCCTCACTTCCTGCACCTGCAAGGTGCCGGCCGCCTGCTCGTAGCGTGCGCGCAGGGTGGGGTCGGCCTGCTGCTGCGCCTGTACGGCGATCCGTTCCCGCAGCAGGGTCTGCACCCGATCCTTCGGCGGCGCCGGAACGGGGACATCGCGCTGGTCAGGCAGGGTCCACACGCCGCCTACCAGGGCCAACCGCAGCAGCTGCGGTCGCGAATTGATGCCTGCGCTGGCGGTGGCGATGCAATCGACGGCGTCGCCGGCCTCGGCGGGCGCGCAGCTGTCCAGGGCTTGCAGGCGGGGCCGGAAGGTCTCGGCAACCAGGCGGCTGCTGTCGCTGGCGGGGCGATCGGCAATGGCCTGATCGAACATCCGGTCCATCGCAGCCTGTGCCTGCTGCAGCGATGGCATCGCCGTTGATGCGGCATTGGCGGCCACACACGGCAGCAGTGCCGACAGGACAAGACAGCGGCGAAGACGACGGGGAAATGTCATGAGCGACCATTCCTTGGTTGGGGGCCGCGCAGTGTAGTCGTGCCTGTCGCTGCGCCGATAGGCAGCGTCTGGCGTGAGTCGCATACTGTGCCCATGGGCATCGAAATCGAACGCAAATTCCTCGTCACGCATGATGGGTGGCGCACCGCCGCGCACCGGATCATTCCGATGGCGCAGGGCTACATCAACGATCTGGGGGCGCTCGACCGCGGCACCCAGAACGCCTCGGTGCGGGTCCGCATCGAAGGCGACAAGGCCGCCCTGAACCTGAAGTCGCGAACCTTGGGCCATACCCGGCAGGAGTTCGACTACCCGATTCCAGTGCAGGATGCGCGCGACCTGCTGGCGCTGTGCGTCGGCGGCCTGATCGACAAGCGCCGGCACCTGGTCCAGCACGCCGGCCTGACCTGGGAAGTGGACGAGTTCCTTGGCGACAACGCCGGCCTGGTGGTGGCCGAAGTCGAGCTCGACAGCGCTGACCAGGCGATCGACCTGCCGGACTGGATCGGCGCCGAAGTGACCGACGACGCGCGCTACTACAACGTGGCATTGGCCAATAATCCCTATTCACAGTGGTGAAGGCCTGGAACAGGGGCGAAGGGGGTAGCGACTTGATTTCCCTCCGTCCCCTTTTTTCGGCGGCGAGCAGGCCACATGTCGCAGTGATGAGAATCGACATCTACTCCGACGTGGTCTGCCCTTGGTGCTGGATCGGCAAGCGTCGCTTCCAGCAGGGTGTGCAGTTGCTGGGCGCCGACGCGCCTGAACTTGAAATCCACTGGCAGCCGTTCCAGCTCGACCCGGATGCGGACGCCACCCCGGTGCCGCTGCGGGAAGCCTATGTGCGCAAGTTCGGCGGTGCCGAGCGCACCGAGCAGATTCTTGGCCAGACCCAGACCACCGCGCGGGCCGAGGGCCTGCCGATGGACTTCAGCCAGGGCCAGGTGCGGGTAACCACGCTGCCGGCGCATCGCCTGCTGTGGCTGGCTGGCCAGCATGGCGCGCAGGAGGCGGTCGGCGAGGCGCTGTTCCGGGCGCACTTCGAGCATGGGCGGAATCTGGCCGACCCGGCGGTGCTGGTCGAGGCCGGCGCCGCAGGTGGTCTGGGCGGAGATGAGATCCAGCAGATGCTGGCCGGCGATCGTGGCCTGGCCGAAGTGGAAGCGGGCCTGGCGCAGGCCCATGCCCTGGGTATTTCCTCGGTGCCCACCTTCGTCATCGACGGCCGCTGGGCTGTTTCCGGCGCCCAGCCCCCGGAAGCCTTCGCCAACGCCCTGCGCCAGATTGCTGCCGAGCAGGCGGGGCAGGGCGCGCAGGATGCCCCGGATGGCAGCGGCGACGCCTGCGGCGCGGACGGCTGCAAGGTCTGACCGGACCGCAAAAGGGGACGGAGGGGATTAAGTCGTATTCGGCACCAGTGGGTCGATTGCGCGTTAATCCCCTCCGTCCCCTTCTTTCACCACTGCGCCTGTTGGCCGGTTCTGCGACAATGCGGCACTGCGCCATGCGGGCGCCCGTTGTGGAGATCGACCATGCTGCTGATCGGCGTTGCCGGTACTGAACTGACCGCCCAGGAACGTGACTGGCTGCAGCACGATGCTGTGGCCGGGGTGGTGCTGTTCAAGCGCAACTTCGCTTCACGGCAGCAGGTGACCGAACTGTCGGCGGCAATCCGCGCTGCCGCACCGCGTCCGCAGTTGATCTGCGTGGACCAGGAAGGGGGGCGCGTGCAGCGCTTCCGCGAGGGCTTCAGCGAGCTGCCGCCGCTGCAGGACATTGGTGTCCAGTACGCCAAGGACCCCGACGCTGCACTGGCGCTTGCCGAGCAGCACGCCTGGCTGATGGCCAGTGAAGTGCGTGCCAGCGGTGTGGACCTGAGCTTCGCGCCGGTGGTCGACCTTGGCCGCGGCAACCGTGCCATCGGCAACCGCGCCTTCAGTGAGGACCCGCAGGTCGTGGCCGCATTCACCGCCGCCTACGTGCGTGGCATGCATGCGGTCGGCATGGCCGCCACCCTCAAGCATTTCCCCGGCCATGGCACCGTGCTGGAAGACACCCATGTGGACACCGCGATCGATCCGCGCGCGCTGGACGAGCTGCGCGCACAGGATCTGGTCCCGTTCGCGGCCGGTATCGCCGCCGGCGCCGATGCAGTGATGATGGCGCACGTGATCTATCCGCAGGTCGCGCCGGAACCCGCTGGCTACTCGCCGCGCTGGATCCAGCAGATCCTGCGTGACGAGCTCGGCTTCCGCGGCGTGGTGTTCTCCGATGACATCGGCATGGCCGCCTCGCACAGCGCCGGCGGCGTGCCGGCGCGCGTGCACGCGCACCTGGATGCCGGCTGCGATGTGGTGCTGGTCTGCCACCCGGAACTGGTCGATGAAGCCCTGCACGCGGTGCAGGGACGCTCCCTCAATACCGCTGCGCTGCTGGGCCTGCTCGGCCGCGGCGCGCTTGGCTGGGATGGCCTGCTGGCCGATGCCCGCCATGGCGACACCCAATCCCGTCTGCTTCAAACCCTTGGAAGAACCGTCTGATGCCGAACCTCACCATTTCCCAGGCCCTGGCCCAAGCTGACCTGCTGGTCGACCGTCCCACCATCGACAAGGCCATTGCCGGCATCGCCGACGCCATCGCGCGCGATTACCAGGGCGAGGTGCCGCTGTTCCTGTCGATCATGCATGGTGCGCTTCCGTTCGCAGGCCAGCTGGCACTGGAGCTGGGCGCGCGCGGCCAGGACGTGCAGTTCGATTACCTGCACGCCACCCGTTACCGCGGCGAGACCACCGGTGGCGACCTGGTGTGGAAGCACAAGCCGGCCACCGCGCTGTTCGGCCGTCGCGTGCTGCTGGTCGATGACATCCTCGACGAGGGTTACACCCTGCAGGGCGTGCGCACCTGGTGCCTGGAGCAGGGCGCGACCGACGTGCGCATTGCCGCGATGACCGTGAAGAAGCACGATCGCGCGCTGCCGGACGTCACCGCCGACTACGCCGGCATCGAACTGCCGGATCGCTACGTGTTCGGTTTCGGCATGGACGTCAACGAAACCCTGCGCTGCGTGCCGGCCATCTACGCGATGAAGGAATAACAACGCGGCCGACTGCGGCCTGCGTTTCCTGCCGCCGGCATCCTCGGGTGCCGGCGTTCTTTTTTCTCTGGAGTGCTTTTCATGCAACAGATCGCCCTGGCCGTGATTGGCGGCACCGGTGTGTACAACCTGGCCAAGCTTGACGACGTGCAGACCCACGAAGTCTCGACCCGTTTCGGACAGCCGTCCGGCCCGGTGCGGGTCGGGACATTGCTCGGTCATCGCGTGGCTTTCCTGGCGCGCCACGGTGAAGGTCATTCGCTGCCGCCGCACAAGATCAACTACCGCGCCAACCTGGCCGCGCTGCAGCAGATCGGTGCGCAACGGGTGTTGGCACTGAATACCGTGGGTGGCATCGGTGACGATTTCGGTCCGCGCGTGCTGGCCTGTCCGGATCAGGTAATCGATTACACCTGGGGTCGTATCAGCACGATCTGCGAAGAAGAAGGCACCGACGTGGTGCACGTCGACTTCGGCCATCCGTACACGCCGATGCTGCGCAGCAAGATCCTGGCGGCGGCGAAGGTGACCGGTGTGAAGGTCCACGACGGCGGTTGCTACGGCGCAACGCAGGGCCCGCGGCTGGAAACCATCGCCGAAATCGCGCGCATGCGCCGCGATGGCTGCGACCTGGTAGGCATGACCGGCATGCCCGAAGCGGCGCTGGCACGCGAGCTGGGGCTGGATTACGCCTGCCTGGCGATCATTGCCAACTGGGCCGCCGGGTGCGGTGACGGCGAGGAAATCACCATGGCCGAAGTACTGGCCAATGTGCAGGCCGCCAGCAACGGACTTCCGGAACTGGTCGGCGAATTGGCGCGGGGGTGATTGTCTTCGCGTAACAAGCTTTGCATACTCAGCTTGTGCGCGGGTTCAGCGTACACCACCCATTCATTGCATAAGGTCACGCATCACCATGCCGAACGGTACCGTCAAGTGGTTCAACGACGCCAAGGGATTTGGCTTCATCTCGCCGGAGGACGGCAGCGCCGACGTCTTCGCGCACTTCTCCGCGATCAACTCCAAGGGCTTCCGCAGTCTGCAGGAAGGCCAGAAGGTCACCTACGACGTGACCCAGGGCCCGAAGGGCGCCCAGGCCTCGAACATCGTTCCGGCCGAGTGATCCACTCGATAGTGCGTTGAGA